>CAJVPU010002328.1:0-10822 GCA_910591775.1 Dentiscutata heterogama | reverse complement strand
ATTTTGCAAAAAAGTAATCTTTATTTTTAAATATAATTGTACAAAGTTTTATTTAAATATTTTAGCATTTTAAAAAAGTAAATCAGAGCTAAAAAAAGTGTAAAAATACAGACAAATTTGCCTGCGTTGGTCTATATATTAAGGGATAAGACATTTAAAGCCAAGTAGACCAATCCTTCTGGGCTAACTAGTTTGGTAGTTTGAAGAATTCAAAGGTACAGTTTAGAAAAAAGATAAGAAACTGGTACTAAAGTCTAAGCAAACCTTACAAAGGCAAAAGTAGTTAAATAGAATCATATAAAGTTAAGAAACTGCAAATAAAATCCTACACTGCAATATTAAGGACCTGAGACATCAATTGACAGACTTAACAGCATGGTTACAACTACAAGTAGGAGCCTCACCAACTGCAGAAAGATAATTGTGAGTAGGTATACAAAACCCTAAATCTGGGCTGATCTTGTGATCATATCCAGTAGATTTAGATCATAGGTAAATTAGAAAAACTATAGATATTTAGATATATCTATATAGGTAAAATCTGTATAAGGTAAATCTTAGATATAGATTGTTAAGTACATAGCTCTAAGTTTTAAATGCAATTAATTAAATTATGTTATTCATATAGTAATACTATATAAAGTAATATACAGTATATTAAAAATTTAATAAAGCATTAAGATCAAGATCTTGCTTTAAAAAAAAAAAAGAATCTCTTTTTAAAAATTTCTAATTCAAACTTGTATTTACTTGAACTTCTTATAGTAAGTATATTTAAATATTTATAGAATTCGTATTTATTAAAACTTGAATATAAAACTTATTTGTGAAAAGTTGGGTGCTTAGACTACTAGACTGCAAAATTTTAATCCCAATAATAACAAATAATTTAAAAAGCTATCTATATTTATAACAATATACAGTAATTTAAAAAAACTATTATAATATGTTATATAGTTGTGAAATAATATATACAGAGATGTAATTTTGAATTTTAGTCTAAATTAAGCTTAATTTAGGCCAAAATTTAAAATAATGTTATTGCATATTATTTTTTAACTATATAATAACTAAATTATTGCTATTAAAATTTTTGCTATATAGTATTTAATAATATTATACTAAACAATCTAAAAATTTATTTGTATTTTATAGCAATATAATATAAAAAGCTATTGCTATATACCAAATTTATTTATATAGTAATTAATAACAAAATTTTTATATTTACTTTTTTATAGTTATTAAGCAAATTTATATACTTTTTTATACTATATCTATAATTTGTTTCAAAATTAAAAATATACTTCAAGCTTTTAATATAGTTATTTAGCTTTATTAAAAAACTAAAAATATAATATTTTGATAATTGTAGTTAAAATATTTATAAACATGTTTTTTAAATATATAACAAAAAAAAAACTAAAATAGCAAACCAAGATAATCAAAAAATAATTATAAAAAAAAGTTGTATAATCTTTTTTAAAAAAGTAGTAATATGAATTAAAATAATTTGGTATTATAAAGGCAAAGGTTTCAAATATAATTTTTGCATTATTTAATACTAGATAACTGTATACTGTTTTACTATTCTGCACTATAAGCGTTTAACACTATAGATTTCTATGTTTCTAAGTAATTAGGGTTAGAAATACTAAGTAAAAGTATTCAAAATCCCCAAAAATCTTGTGTAATCTAAAATTTAAACTATTATACATAATCTTCTTATATATCTTGAATCTAAATTTTAGCAAAAAACATATTAACACCAACAACAGCATAGATGCACAACATAATATCCGAACTGTATAATATCATCATGCAAATCGGGAATGGAAGATCCTAACTTCAATTTCTGAATTAATTTTTAAAGAATTTTATTATCATATTTTTTTAAAAAAATTAATACCTTAATTTTCATAGCTTATATCTCGATTGATTTTTAAAGCTATCTTATGATTTAATAGTCAAAGAAAGCCTACGATCCAAGCTTCCTTTTGAATATAAAGATAGCTTCAAAATTCATCGAGATATGAGCTGTGAAAGTTAAGGTATTAATTTTTTAAAAAAATGTTAATCTGCCTTATTTCTATTGACAGCAGCCCATATCAATATACTGTAACTTCTTTATTAATAAAAAAATATAGCTTCTGAAAATTTCAAATTATTTTTCAAAACTGAAAAATTGTGGTCTTTTGTTAAACATGAATAATATTTTATCTATATATAATTTTGTAGTAAAAATATTGTTGAAATTGGACAATTTTAATTTTAATATTGAAATATTTATAAAAGGCGTGATAGAAAATCTATAAAAATTGCATTAAAAAATTTTATAAGAATTATAGAAAAAACTCAATAGTCCAATGTGAACTTTATAATTTTGTAATAGAACATAAATTTTCTGGTTCAAAATACTTCTATACAATGAATAAAAAGAAATTGACGAAAGGTAAAAAAAGAGTTACTGAGTCAGAATCAATAAGTTACTTACATTAGCCGATATCAAAAACTTATTGATTCAGTCATCGAGATTTTTCAGTTGTCCCAGAAATAATGAAATGGATGTAAAGACACAGACCTGAGCTGAAAAGAAATCCGAAATCAAAAAAAAAAAACTTTAAATCGACCTGAAAGACATGGAATTCAGCCAATCAATGCATGTTATTTGATTTAGGTTCAAGTCCATCTAAATACCCGGATTTGAACCCAAACCCAGTTTCAGGTCAGCTCCAGGTTTTCGGTTTAGTTTCGCGAAACAATACTACATGTGTATCATTTCGCAACTATATGATATTAGAAATAGTTTTATTAAAGTAGAACAGGTAGCATTAAGTTCAGAATCTAGATAATAAGATTATACAACTTACTATTTATAATTACTATCGTAAATGCTTACTCTTATTCGTAGGTTCATTTTTCTTTGTACATATGTAATAGCGAAACCTAATTATAACCGAATATTTTCTAAGTGATGTATAAAGATATGCTCAGGTTTACCAACTATATATATACCTGCAGTATTGTATATAACAATTTAAAATCACATGTTTTTACAGCTGACCAATCATATCGCCCTATCCGCTGAGAATCGAGAATATAAGAGTAGTTAAATCAGCCAATCACATGAATTCTTCCTATGAATTTTAGATTTGGTCAAAAGTTTTTTGGCTTACGAAATTTTGCTAGAGGCTTTTTAACTCGAGAGTCGTCACCTGTCAAAGCTCATGCTTTGATACCGTTTGTAGTTGAACAAACGGTAACCCTTTTTTTTTAATATCGCAATCTTTTTGATGTCATTTTTTAATAAAATTTTTAAATAGTCAAGGGGTGAGCGTTCATATGACATATTTTCTAGGCTTTTAAAAGAGAGGATTGTATGCTTGAATGGTCATGTAAGCTATGTATAAAAAATATAAGAAATATCAGAGAAATTTTTTTTTTTTTTTATTTATCGATCGATTGAAAAAAAACATTTTTTGAAATTAAAGGTAGACGATAGTGTAGCAGCTGTAGTTGTAGCTCAATTGTTATTTCTTGAAGCTGAGAATCCAGAAAAACCGATCAGCTTATATATTAATAGTCCCGGCGGTACTGTAACCGCCGGTATGGCTATTTATGATACTGTAAGATTGTTTTTTTAAAAAACATTGATGTACTTGATATGTACTCACATGATTTTATTTATTAAAATTGAACAGATGCAGGTATAAATAAATTACTTATATACTTTAAGTAATTTTTTAAAAAGTTATATTATGTTCCATTTAATAGTACATTCAATCACCGGTATCAACACTTTGTAATGGCCAAGCATGTTCAATGGGATCATTACTTTTGGCTGCGGGTAATATCATTTGTTATTGTATTTATTTGAATTATTTACTTATAATAATATTATATCGTACAGGTGAACCAGGAAAACGTTATACACTTCCTAATTCTACTATAATGATACATCAACCAATAGGCGGTGCCACAGGTCAAGCAACTGATATTGCTATTCATGCTAAAGAGATACTAAGAGTTAGGGAAAGATTAAATAAAATTTATAAAAAACATTGTAATAAGCATACACTAGAAGAAATTGGTAATATTTCATAATTTTATCCGATTTTCATTTTATTACTATTATTAAACGTTTCAATCTATTAATTAGAAATCGCTGTTGATAGAGATTACTACATGACTGCTGAAGAAGCTCTAGAGTTTGGTTTGGTCGATAGGGTTTTGGAAAAAAGGGAAGTTATCCCACCCGAACAATTAAAATAATGCTTGGTGACATTATATTATATATATTTTTTGAATCGCTGTTCGATAAGTTTTCTACAAAAATAATGATAATAATCATTCACTAATATTTGATTGCACTGCATTGTATAATTTAATAATTTCGATAGTCACCTCAGAAATGTCTCCATTATAATTTCGTACGATGAAAAATATTTGTGTCAAGTTGAATGTAGATACATTAAAATTTTATTATAATTAAATACAAAGATATTAAGTTTGAAAGTGATTACTTGTCGATTCACAAATGAGTCTTTCCTCCAAGATGATACAAATATATAAAAAATGTAGGGTGCAGCATCACCAATAGTTTAAAATGGAATATGAAATCTAGAATTAAATTATTGAATATTTTAAATCATCATGAATTTCTATATCTTTCTAGTTGTGCAGTTAGATCTGTTATCTGACTACGATATGCGTCTCTCATATCTTCAATGTCTGCTTGTAACTCATCCACCTGTTCTGTCTTTTCACCCAATAACTCTAACGCAGTGTTATATCTACAAAAAAAGATACATCTTTTTAACATAACTAAAAATAAAAGTATTTTACATTTTCATCATACCTTTCATTTAATTCATAAAATTGGCGTTCCAGCTCAGTTACTTTTTCGGATTTTAGAGAACTACGTATAAACATAAAGCCAATATTAAGACAATATTTCAGTAGAAAAAACAAACAAAAACAGATCAAGAATTAAACATACAGATCTTCTATCTGAGTGGTTAGTTTTACTAGTTCATCTGCTAATTCGTCTAGTTTGCAAAATCAAAATTTTGTTCAAAATTCATTGCTACCCAATCAACAAACTAATTATAGGATTAACTCACCTCTATTTTTCGTTGTAAGGTAAAGTTGAGCCTGTAATGTGCTAACTTGCCCTTTCAAGTACTTTATAGAGGAATTCAATCTCTCTGTCATTATAACATTACTTATTATGCTAGCTCCACCATCAATACTAGACCTATTAGATCTAATACTTGAAGTTGGACTTTTTAACATTGGTGATGGTACTCCTCCCTCGACATGTTTCTCTAAATGTATTTCACTTATAGAACGTAACGAACTCAATTGCGGTTCACTTGCTGATCTTATAGGACTACCCCTAATAGAATCTACTTTCAATGGTTGTTTCTCTTCAGATTCCTTTGATTTAACTTCTTGTTCTGATCGTAATCTCTCTTCCCATTCATCCTGTTTTTCCTCAAGCGTTTGTCGTAGTATACAACGATATTGTTCTTCTACTTCTTTTAAGTTCTTTTGGTGACATTCTTCAGATGATTCAAGATTTGATGTAAGAGTTTCAATCTCACTTTGTAAGATAGGAATTCGAGCTTTAAGTGACTCTATCTCCTCATTTAATTGTGAATTTTTTTGTTGAGCCGCAACAAGTTCAAGTTCTTTTTGCTCAGAATGTGACGTCTGAGATGAGACAAGATGTATAATGATGTGTATTAATATTTATAGTCCTTTTTATAGATGCGAATTTCAAGAACCGGTTTTTTTTCTTACCAGTTCCCTTAATTGAGAGTTCAATTTTTTACATTCTTCAATGTATTGATCACGTTCAGCTTCCATTTCGGTTAACCGTATCGTAAGACTGTTAAAAGTATTTAATATTAAGCGTTACGAATTATAGAATATATAAATGAAACTAAGCAATATATTATATTTCACAAACTTATGCTCAATCTTTTCCCAATTTTTAACCGATAATGCATATTGTGTCTTTACATCTTCTATCTGTTTGAGTAATTGAATTCGATCTATTTCCCATTCTTCCGACGTCGAATCTCTCGCGTAATTCTCTGCTATTTGCAATTGTTGCTGCAACGCCTTTAAAATGAATTATTCAGAAGCGAAATAAAAATTAATTTATATCCTTATTAAAAAGAAAATATTTATTTATTACAAAACTACATAGATATCATACCAAGATTTCATGCCGTAAGTTATCTTCACGAAGACCAGCCTGTTCTTCAACTCGTACTAAAGTGGCTCTTAATTCACGAATCTGAACGAAAGAGAAATTATAATCTTGCCAATGAATTATACAATTTTATATATTAAATTGAAAATATGCTTGCTTCATTTCGTAAGGCAGTTTCTGTATGCTCTTCAGCGTGATATTTGACTATTTTTGATTCAGCATTCTTAGCTTCTAGTTCTTGTATTTGTATTTTAAGTTGTTCTATTGTATTATTCAATAATGCATTTTGTTCAGCTGCGTTAAGTAATTGACGTTCTCGTTGCTCAATTATATGCTGAAAATTATCAGTTGTGAATTGAGGTTCAACCGCTGATGCTCGTGAATCATGAGATGTTCTAGAACTATCAATACCATCTAATTCTCGAGATTGTGTATCAGAACTGTTTGAAATAACACTGTTTGTGTGAACAGATGTTAAACTCTCAGTTTCTAATTCATTTTTCGAAGATTTTGATTGTTCTATTATGTTATCTAGTATTGTCCTTGATTCTTTCGATTCTGAATCTTGTAAGTTACCAAATGTTGGTACTGGTTTTTGTGATCCTTGGTTTTGCGTTGATTTCGTTACCGTTTGTGAACTTAAACTTGGTGGATCAAGAGTCGTCACAAAACCAGTAATAGGATCTACATATACTTCTCCTTGATATATGCTACCTATTTATTTGATTGTACAATCATTAAATAAAATGAGATCACGGTGCGATTGACTAGAGCTTGTAAACTAAACACATACTTTCTCCTAAGTCAAGAGCTTTGTCAAATTTACTTTCAACAGTATTCATCGCTTGTTTAAGCATACTTCCCCATGAGCCACTTGGCCCACTTGTGTTAAAGAAACTCATTGTCGTAATAAAATTTTTATGATTTAAGATTTATTCAAAGCTATTGTAACGATCGCTCATTTTACATATATACGAAATTTTCTTGTTCTACGATTCGTGTAACACATAGTTACCTTTAATAATGTTTGTTTTTAACAACAAATTCGTGTCAAATTATGTAAATTAAATGCAGCAGAAATTTGATAATAAAAGGCAAAGATTAGTGCTAGTGTTATTTCATGTCCTTTAGCTTTCTTTTTCGTTTAATTTTGTATTAACAATTTTATAACATGTCTATTATTACGGATGGTCTTTCACTTGCATCAAAAAAGAGTATTCGGGATGACTTTACAAATAAAATTCCAGAACTTAAGAAAACTTTAAATTCTATTACAGAATTTGATTACGAATTTATTGTAGATTTTAGTAAAATTCATGCTGATTGTATTAAAGCTGTTCCCGAAAATAAAGAATGGATAACTAAAAGTTTAGGAAATATTGCTTTTCAATATTTCGATTCTTTAATCTCTAATATTGACAAGGTTACCAAAAATGATGATTTGGTTCGTTCGGATTTTGTTAAAATAACCAATAATAGGGAAATTCATTTTCTTACTGATCCAGAAATTCAAAATTATAATGAAACCGTGATTCTCGATGGTAACATTTATATAAAAGCACGACCTTCAAGTTATGGTACTAATACTGGTGGTGTTGGATATAATATTTTAGATTTATTGAAATCTTCAGACGAAGTGTTACCTTTAGTTACAAAAAAGAATATTCGCGATAGTTGGGAGCAACAAATACCTTCTTTAAAAAAATCTCTCAAACAGGTTTTGGGAGAGGATTATGAATTTGTGATCAATTGGGAAGATGTTTACTTAAAAGCAACTTCGGCAAAAGAAGATAGTATTGATTGGGTGACTTCTCGATTAGGTGAAATTGTTTACGCGTATTTTGAATCTCTGATAAAATATATGAATGATTATGCTAAAAAAGATGATTTGGTTAGATCGGAATTTGTCAATGTTATTCATACAAAAAAGTTTTATTTCGTTTACGATGAGGATATAAATGATTATAATGCCATTGAAGTTAAAGATGGTGAATTGTATATCAAAGTTAAACCTGAATCATTAGGAACAAATTCATCCATTGGTTATCATATTATCGATGTGATTAAAGATCCAAATGACGTTCTTCCGTTAAGAACAAAAAAAAGTATTCGAGATGAATGGGAAAAGGAAATTCCTGGTCTCAAGAAACAACTCAAGAAATGTTTGGGCGAAGATTACCAATTTAAAGTAGACTTTAATGAAATTTATGTACAGATTGTTAAAGCCAATGAAGATAACACTAATTGGTTTTTCAGAAGCCTAGGAAATATCATTTTTCAATATTTCAGTTCATTAATTAAAAATATTGAAAATTATACTAAGAAGGATGATTTAATTCGTCAAGAATTTTTGGATTTGACCACTACAAAAATTTTCTATCTTGTGGTTGATAATGAAGTTGAAGATTATCATGATATTAAGATAATAGATGGTGGTTTGTATATTATGGTTCATCCTGAGAGATTTGGCACTAATGCATCACCTGGTTATGATATAGTTGAAAGACTTCATGCACCAGATTCAGTTCTCCCAGTAATTACCAAAGTAAATATTCGTGATCAATGGACCAAGAAGATTCCTGCACTAAAGAAAAAACTTAAAGACGCTGTTCGTGAAGAAATAGAATTTGTAGTAGATTTTGATAACATCTTTGAAATTGCAAAGAAAAATTCAAACGATGATGGTAATTGGCATAAAAGTCAATTAGGTGAAACTGTTTATGGATATTTTGAATCTTTGGTTGCAAATATTATTAAAGATGATATGGTTAGAGATAATTTTGTAGAAATTGTGACAACTAAGAAAATTTATTTGATCTTTGACGAAGAAGTCACAGATTACAACGATCTTTTAGTTAAAGATGGTGCATTGTATATTAGAGTTGGACCAAGTTATTTGGGCACTAACAGCAATAACATTGGATATAATATTATTGATGTCTTGTAAGCTCTAAAGATATTTAATTTTTAAACATCAAATTGATTGAGTTTAATGATTACATAGCAATTATTATTATTTATTATCCCATGTCTACTAATGGTCGCCCGTGATACTCTGCACTGATATTTTCACACAGCTGATCGTCCGTGAAAATATCAAAAATTATTCCTCGGGTATATATTTTATTTTTTGTATTTACAATTGTCTTAAATTTTTTATATTAAAAATTGTATTGCGTGAAGGTCATATTATGTAATAAACATTTAATTTTATAATTTTTATTAAACAGATTAATAAAAATAATTATATTGGTTTAATTAAACTGTAGCAATAATGCAAATATTTATTTAATTGTTAATAAAACATAAAGAATTATTGGTTTTAACCATTTACAAATTTCTATAGCTAGTTTTAAATTACTACCCGAAGAAACTTTCTTATAAGAAAATTATTGTGATAAATGAAATGTAATATTTGTAAATTGACAGTTATTAAAAATAGAATGTTGGAATTCACCACCTTAAATGCCTTGAACCATATTAATATCTTGTATAGCAATAGTATTTGTATTGAAATTAATATGAGATCCAGTAATTTTAGTAAGTACTGCAAAAGATTCTTGATTAATTGGGTTTATATTTAATGCTAGTTCTATAGTATTAATTAAAGTTTTCATTGTATTGATTTTTTGACTTTTATTAACAGTTTTATATGCACATATTCTTGTAAACTTTTATGTTCTATAACATTTATAATAGCCTCTTCTGGTATATTAGCATTCTGAAGTATCTGAGCAGCAGTTTTCTTTTAAAATGATTTGTTAAAGCACTATTTGAAAGTTTTACTTTTACTTTTTGCTTAATATTTTTCATAAAATTTCCTACTTTATTTAAATTACAATATGTTTTAAAATACCAAATATTAGGTTTTATACCAATTTTAATTTGGCTACAAATAGAAATTACTTTTTTTATTACAGTATAACTTGTCAAAACCAATACTGTCAAAACCGATAACCTGTTAAAACTAATAAAAAATTGATCTACTATCTCTTAATTAAATATAGTAATTTTACTCTTCAAACCTAATAACCTGTCAAAACTGATATAAATTTGGTTTACCATGTACATCAGTTTTGACAGGTTATACTGTATTATTATTATTAGATTTGCAGATAGATTACAATTTTAGTAATAAAAGTATAACTAGTTGTATATAAAACTTTTAGTTGTCTAATTTAAGTAGTCTGCTCTAAGATTCTATACTAGTTATTATATTTATAGCCTAACTAGAAAGCTATCTATTTAAACTTTTTGGTTACAATTCTTGTATTTTGCTTTTTAATCTAACTCAGATATAGCCTTACTACTTGTAAATATGGATCTATATAATATAGTACTACTAGATTAATAGCCAATTTAGAACTTTTTTTAGCTAATCCTTGAAGTAAATCTGATACTTTTTTTTTTTTTTTATATATTAAGGTGACCACTTAGGTCCCTTGGCACTTAGCTTTATTCAGATAATTATGATATTACATCAATTTCACGAGGATACAACTAGCCACATGTGTATTTTTGATACCTAATTTAAGTAGTCCACCTGGGTTCTACACTAGCCGCCATACCTGCAACCTAACTAGGAGATTACCTATTTAA
>CAJVPU010002327.1:0-10822 GCA_910591775.1 Dentiscutata heterogama | reverse complement strand
TACTACTGTTGTAGTGGATTTATCATCTATTCTTAACCCTAGCTTGTCTAGTAAGCGGTTTGAAATAATGCTTACTGTGGCACCCGAATTCAACATGGCCAGCACCGGATTACTGCGGATGCGAATATAACACCTAGCAGCGGTTGTACAGGAGTATTCTTTTACAAATTTTGCTTCTTTTAATGTTGATGGGCGTTTTAATATCTTTGCTAAGTTTCTTCTTTGGTTAGGATATTGAAGTATCTGCCCCACTGTCGCACTAGTGGTTAGGGATAGAATATCATCCGCTACATTATAAGGTTGTAAGGAATCAACTTTTGAAGGTCCCTGTTTTCCTTTTGGTTTTACTTGAGGAAGTGTTTTTTCTTTATTTTTTTGTTCTTCCACTTCCATATTTTGTTCTTCTTCCGGCTGTTCTTGGGGTATTCTAACCATCTTATACAACCTTTCTTCCCACTTAGAATCCGCCGGACGTTTTAGGACTTTTGCCGGGGTAATGTTATTTGTTATAAAAACCTCTTTTTTATCATCCTCTAATTCACAAAAACTAATAGTTTTTGTCTTATCATTTTCTTTTCTTTTGTTAGGGTAGGGATAATTTGATTTTTCTGACATACAATTTCTAGCCATGTGGCCCCTTTCACCACATTTATTATATTCAATTTCTTTCTTTCTTTTCCACCTATAACTATTTTGAGGTCGTCCTCCTCTATAAAAATTATTGTGAGGATGATTTACTCTTGTATCCTTTAATTGAGCAGACAAGGTCGCATAATTTAATGCTAGACCTTCAATACTTTTCTTTAGGTTACTTAACTTATTCCCCCTTTGTTGTTGCATATTTATTGTTTCAGAAGGTCGTCGGCCATAATTTCCTCCAGCTTCAACTCTTTTTGCTGCAGCGATGGCTTCATTTAAATTTTTAGGTGCGGCAACGGATACTAAAGTGGCATTATTGCCTTTCAAGCCATTCAAGAACATTTCAACTATAAACCCATCTGAAAAGCCATTATCGACATTAATCCAATTAAGTAACTTTGTAAATTTAGTGGCATAGATATCCACTTTTTTCGTATCCTTTTGCCATAATTCATATAGTTCTATCTGCCAATGATGTTGATATTCTTTGGGAGCAAATTGTTCTACAAATAAATGATAAAAACTTTTGCTCCTGTCTGTTTCATTGTCTTCTTTTACCTTCTAATATTCGATACCTTCTTTAACTGCTTTATACCATACAGCCGCCATTTCTTTCAGATACCCAGACGCGATCTTCATTCTACGATCTTCCGTCCAATTATTGGCTTCGGCGGCTCTTTCGAAGTCATCAAACCATTCGAAAGGATCTTTATCGTCGGTACTATAAAAGTACTTGACCTTTACCAGATTATTTTCCTTTAGTGGGACCTTATTTTCGTCCTTACTAACCGATTTAGTCATCAATTCCATAAATTGTTGGAATTGTTCGTTATTCATTTTTAGGTTGGTATAACACGTTTTTAAGTTAAGAAGTTCTAATTTCACAGTCACCACCAAATGTTACGGGGTGAATTGTATCCTTTTATTAATGTTTACACGAAAATATATAAGATTTTATGATATAAGGCAACTCGCCAGAGGCGTGACGTTGGTGATTTGTCAATATTTTATTAAAAGATGTATCAAGAGGTTTATAGAAGGGAAGTATGAGAATATTATTATTTGTTATAAGGTAGGTATGCCTAATTCGGCGCGGTGCCTAATTCGGCGCGTTTAAGATATCTCGGGATCTACCGATTGGATTCGTGTGATTTTAGTACCGTTCGATTCGTCTCGATGTGACGATTCGAATGGTACCGAAATCACGTGATTCCAGTCGATAGATCCCGAGAAATTGTCATATTAGATAAATTCTCTTTATTTAAAATTTTAACAAGAGAGGACAACGTGATAAAAGTCATTTTTCTTTGTTAATAAAATTGTTGCATTGGTAAGCTCAATGTATTTACTAATTATTATTATAATCGCGCAGTATTTATTATTATAATCGCGCAGTATTTATCATTATAATCGCGCAGTATTTATCATTATTAACACATTTAAGTGTCCCCTGCAGCTCTGATCTGGGTCAATTTTGCAAAATGATTTTTAGTCGCGGTTCCCATCAATTTAAGTCTCACGCTTTTATTTTTACCGACTTTTGTTACGTGTTTAAAAACATAAAGCTCAACTATAAAAGATAAGAGCCATTTAGCAAAATAAAAATCGCGTAATTTACACAATATTTAGACTAGTCAATTAAATACCTTTAAAATATTTTATTGTAATATCTCTTGTAATATCACTTGTAATTAGTTGTAAAACGCTATACACAATTACAATAAAGATTTTTTACTGCTACGCAGCGAAGAGCAACAATAATAGTTTATTTAAATAAATTATGACAAAGTGTAACGACCATAAAGCCCGACACGACGCTATTACTAATGCCCTTAAGGCAATTAAAGATTTATCAAATGATTCTAAACCCCCAAGCGTCAAAAGTATTGCACGTGATTATGGTATAGCAGAAACCACTCTTAGACGTGCTATCGAAAATGATGGCCCTCTTCCTTCCCCAGGTCGTACTAAAGTTTTAACAAGCCATGAAGAAGCACAGCTTGTTGGTTACTGTCTTAACATGCAAAGGCTTGGTTTCGGATTAACAAGATCTGGCGTAAGCCAGTGTGTGATAGATATTGTTCGTAAAAGAAAGCAGCCCAATCCTTTTAATGAAAATGGTCCTGGCCAAAAATGGTGGCGGCGCTTCATGAAGGACCACCCAGAGCTTTCATTTCGTGTCCCACAAGCCCTAAATGAAGCCCGCGCACAAAAAGCCAATCCTATTATTGTTAGAGATCATTTTGCCAAGCTTGAAAAAATTATTCAAGAAAATTTACTAACCCCTGATCGAATTTGGAACATGGTCCTGCTTTTTTTTTTTTATTTTTTATTTTTTATTTTTTGATTTTTGATTTGTTTTTTTTTTCTTTTTCTTTTCTTTTTTTTTTTTGTATTTGATTTTTTTTTGTTTAGGATGAGACAGGATTCGTCATTGAACCCAGTCTTCAAAAAGTTTTGGCCAGAAAGGGAGCACGCCAAATTCACCAGGTTTCGTCTGGCAACTCCCATGAACATATTTCTGTATGTCCAACTATCTCAGCTGCCGGGACATATATCCCACCATTATTTATCTTTAAAGGTAAACGAATGATCCCGGGTCTTTTAAATGGCGCCCCCACTAGCTCTGTCATGGGCTTTACTGAAACGGGTTATATGCGAGAGTGCCTATTTCAAAAATACATTGAACATTTCGTTAGTTCTATTTCGCCTATACGTCCTGTCCTATTGATTTTGGATGGCCATAAGAGTCATGTAAACTATACTAGTGTCGACTACTGTTATAGAAACAACATACTTCTTTATACGCTTCCCCCTCATACGACTCACATTTTACAGCCAGCTGAATTACCATTTGCTGCACTAAAAAGATTTTATAGTAAAGAGTGTGAAAAGTTCAGAATTAAAAATAATGGAAAACTTGTAACCAAGTACACATTCGCTGAAGTTCTAGGGTCAGCTTATATTACAACCTACACACCTACCGCAGTATGTAATGCCTTTAGAGCTAGGGGCATATGGCCATTCAATCCAAATGCTATTAGCCCAGATCTTCTTGAACCTTCATTGACTACAGAAAGAACCGATATTATGCAAATTCTTGAGCAGCCAACTTCTTCGTCCTCATCATTTTCTTTGTCCCTACCACCTTCTTCGCCTTTACCATCTTCTTCGGCTTTACCTTTTTTGTCTTTGTCTTCTTCGTCTTCAACTTCTTCATCTCCAACTTTTTCAAGTTCGTCTTCAGCTACGGTTTCATCGTCAGCTCCAATTCATCCACGCTTTACTAAAACAAACCCTACAAAAAAAGAGTTGATATCAGAAATTGAGCTCCTGAATAAAACAGTTGAGCACTTGCAAGAAGAACTTGAAACCTTAAAGAATCCCGGCACCAGTCCCTTACATCTAATACTTAGGTATCCCCTCCGTCATAATTCTGAAGATCTGGAAGTTGAAGAAGGGCAAAGTGAATCACAACTGCCTATAAGAAAAAAAAGAAAAACTATGCCCTTCTCCCAGCTTCTTACGAACGAAAACTCCTTGCAACAGTTAAGAGAAGCGGAAGAAGAAGCAGAAAAAAAGCTCCAAGAAAAGCAACACAAAAAAGAAGTTGCTGCCCAAAAAAAAATAGCACGTGAGGCTGAAAAAGCGCAAAGACAAGAAGCGCAAAGACAAAAAAGAATTGAAAAAAAACGTATAGAAGAGGAAAAGCAGCGTCTTAAAAATGCTAGACAAAAAAATTTTAAGTAGTACTCAAGTGCGCCGATTTAGGACGATCGCTTGATGATCGAGATTTTTAGATGGATTTCTTAAATAGAATAAGGTTCTACCTTTTTTGGGTTGAACTTTTTTTTTTTTTAAATAAAAAGGTTATTTTGGAATATGACGTAACATATTTAGTAAAAATTTGGCCTCTTTTTTAATAATTTTTTAAAAGTTTACTATTGGCAATGTTAACCGCGCCGAATTAGGCATATCTACCTTATGTTACAATCCCGTAGGATATCCTTTGACTAACGCGAATTCCCAACTCTTTTATAGATTATTCTATCCTAACGAACTCAAGGGGCTTAGAGATAATTTTAATAATACATCATTAAAGAATCAGGGCGAAGCTATTATACATCAATGGGCTTATAACAATTATAATAATAATTCCTTCCACCGAAGTCTTCTCTTTGTCTATCTTCAAGATCTGCTTGCTTGATCTTTGTTTGTTCTTTTCAGAATTCTTCTTCGGATTTCACGTAGGTTATCCTTTCTATTCTTTGGCAGGTAAGCCTCATATAACCGTTGATCCAGAATTCCAATATTATATCCGGTTTAGTCACAAGATTACTGCGCCAATTTGACGATCCTTCTTTGCCCGTGACAATGCGTAAAATGGCTATCCAATCATATCTAAGGATTTGCACATATTATTTCAAAGATATATAAGATTTGAATATTACGTAAAATTTTTAAAAAAGATATTAAATATTTACTTTTTATCTTGTATTTAAGCTTTGTGCCTACATTAATTTTACGGGTACGCATGATTTAATCTTATTTGAATTTAGTTATAAGACTTATTTATACTTATATAAAGTATATGCACTAAAATAACTATAACATAAAATTTTATTTAAAGTTTAAAAATTATATATGAAAAATTAGCTAACTAAAAAAAATAAAAAAAAACAGTTGATACAATAAAATTAAGTAAGAAAAAAGAAAGTCCCGTCCCAAAAGTTTGTCATTATTTTACGCTATATTATAGGATTAAAACTAGCTATTGTTATTTAATTTGCCTGGTAATCTAATAATATCTGAGTTAAATTTCTCAGAAGGCCAAATTATAGCTGCAGTCATCTAAAATATCAGTAGTCACCTTCTTAAAATTTAGACAATATAACTATCCTTTGCTATCTGTCGTAGTCTTTGTATTCGGAGCCTCTTCATCCGAAGCCGCAGACATTGTAGTCCATTCTTCAGGTAAGAATGGTTTTAATAAGCCCGGTGGCTTGTAGCCGCCGAAAAGGAATTTATATATAACCAAAAGGAAAGCAGTTGCACCACCAAGTCCAGTTAGGAAGCCAATAACAGTGGTCGAGCTCACTTTGCTAAGTTTAAGTTAATACGGTTAATTTAAGTAGGCAAGATTTATATTAATGTTTAATATATTAGAAGAATTTATTAAAATTTATTAACTTACTTTACTTGCGTATAAGTAGTCAAAATTGATGACATATTAGAAATTTGTAAGGTAGTATATGGTATAGTTACATTCGGAAAATCAGCATTACTATATTGTCCAAGCGAAACTATTGGTAAATTGTGATAATAAGATAATAAATATCCATATAAACAAGTAACTATTACAAACAACGAATTTAAAATTCATGCTTACATATCTTAGTTGACAATCCAAAATATTTAACTCTATGTTTGGAAGATTTACTGACAACTTTAGTAAACCTAGCTTTATCTAAAGAAGTGTCGAGATCTGAATATAGAATGCGCTCTAAAAATATATAATTATACTGAATAAAATATTATTAAATTAATTAAATTAATAAAATAAATTATAAACAATAATAAATAAACAAAAATCAACATTATGAATATTAAATTTTGTTACTTGAAATGGCGAAAGTGTGTAAAAATTTTCAAATACTATTGAAGAAAGTTTGTCTTGAATATTACTTGTGGTCTTTGAGCCTTTTGTACTTATGCTACCACCAGTAAAATAATCACCAAATTGCGTATATGTCGCTGAATCAAGTAGAATTACGATTGGATAAGAAGAGTTACTTAAATCAACTGTGTAAATTTCAAACCCAACAGTCGATAAACTCGAAAATGAAGTATTGCTAAGATAAACGAAGTAATCTGTGTAATTTTGGATATTTTGACTACAATCAGATGTAACAGATGTATCAGATGTATCAATTGAATCAACTAAATTTAAATGAAAATTTTGATGAAAATTAGATATAATAATTATGTTGATAGAAAAGAATTAAAAGAAACATTTAACAACATAATAACATACAACATAAAATGTTATTGATCGGACTGGATCCGGGGAAAAAAACGACAACTAAATAATAAAGAGCATAATAATATTATGTTAATGGTAAATAAACATAATTAATTTCTTAATGAAACTTACGAGGAACAGGTACATCAGCAATTGATCTTGACATTTGTAGTGTTGAAGGACCAGAAAAACTAAGGAGGTAGTTAATAATGTAAGCTATAATTAAGCAATACACAATGAAGAGACAAAACATTCTAAATCTTCTGAAACGTAGAGATTCTTTTTCTTTGGGACTGTCTCTATCAATTTCACACCAAAATAAACAGCAAGTTTTATATATTTTATCTTTATTCATTTTTTTAATAAAAATTTTAATAAGTATATGAACGTGGAATGTCTGAAATGATGCCCAAATAGTAAGAGAAATTTCTTCAGATATTTATATAATTGTGAAAACACATTTCGTAAGATATAATCAAAATCATTGAAATAAATTGCAACAAATATTGATCCATATAAGTTATGAAAATTGAAATAATGAGCTAAAATAGCTAAATAAGATTTATCTTGAAATTTTTCGTTTTTCTGTGTAACAAATAAAATAGAAATCCAGTTAGATAATCATTGAGGTGAGTGTCAAAATTTAAATGCGAATCACTACTGTCATACCGTAAGTTCGTACGCACGAACTTGGGACAAAACCATTGACAACTCACCATATTGAGTATTTCAGAAACTGTATTATCTAACTTATTGCTCATAAGTAATTTAAAAAGGCGCATATGTATTAGGCAATAAACGTTACGTACGTACGTAGATAAATAAATGTAATTATGCTGTGCAACGTAAAACTATGCATTCAAAGTGTACACTCAAAAATGGATGCAGATCACAGAAATACGTATCGGTATCTAAATTGGCATCCAATACCTTAATAAAGAAGTTCAATCATCTCCTAAATAACGATAATGCAAAATTTCAATTATGGTATATTTGAGCTGTTTTCGGATTTCCACAATTGTTTATCATAATTAAGATCTGCTTGTGAACGAAGTCACAAGGCGGTATATTATTGCGAGTCACTGGATTTTCCATGTGATAATAAGTCACCAAACTTGTTCATGACGAAATAGATATTTGAGTAACCTGATGATCTGTTGTTTTCTTTATTCTGCTTGCACTACCCACCACACCAAAAAAAAAAAAAAGGAGAGAATATAATGAAGCCTATACGATACTCGAAAAGTTCTGCCCTGTGGCTTTTACGGCAACCCTATCATACCGTACTACGTCGTTAAGCATAGAATGTATTATTAGCCACGGAAGCTGTTCGTTCAGCGGAAGGAATAGCTTCCACGATGAGCAATAATAATTTCTATATTTGTTGGAAATCTTTAATATCGATATTAAAATTAATTAAAAAAATATAACCGAATACGTATGCAAATTTCCCGTGATTTCACATGACACTATGATATTCAGATGGCACATCTTTTTGCAAACCGTTGTTTTCTTCCTTATTATTCTTTTATTGTTTTTTTTTTATTATTTCTTATTATATACTTAGTATAGTTTTCCTTAATTGTCTTTGCATACTACGTATCATAATTATAATTATCCCGTGTAGTTAATGATTGACGCTATCGCTATTCCTATTTTTTATGTATTAATTAATTGTTTTTAACACTGTAAAACGATACACTTAAGCTTGTGAAACCTGACTTTCCTAAATTTGCTTCACTTTGCTCTATTTACGGTGACTAGCTAATGCTACTATCTTAGTTAAACGAAAAAAAGGCAAACCTCCGTATCACAACTTTTATCGCGTTGTATATTTGCTTGCCTATGTTTTTGCTTTGAGCCGAGCTGAGCTAAGTTAAGCTGAGCAGAGCATCAGCGTAGAAAAACTAACGAGTGAATTTAACCATGTATCGATATAAATAATATCAAAATATTATGAAATACGAAATCCTACTGTAGATTCACATTGCGAGTATCTTTGCTTATTCTTTTTCTATTTCTTTTGTCTTTGGATTTTTTGCCGTGCTGATTAATTGATAATCATCAATTTGAGCGAGACTTTCGCTTGTTCAAAGAAATCTCAATCCGATGTTTATTTTGTCGATCTACGCCCAAATTGGGAGTCAAAGCCTTATCCAATTACGTACATATCAAGCATACGTATTTTCGATATATATATATATATTTGAATTTACCTTAATATATAAAGTGCGCTTATTGGCGCTTTATTGAGTATACAATGGTAGTTTGTGCAATGTGCATGAGATCCTCACTTTTAATATAGTGTTATATGCTGTGTACAGTAGTCACTATCTCGTATGCAGTATGTGTAGCATTTTCTTGGATCATAATTTTGTGCTCTCTTATTGTTCTCTATATTATAAAAGATACAATATACTTATTGTGCTAATATAAGTAATAAAATAAAAATAATTCTTTACTATTTTTTTTATTTATTTTCATCTAATTCTCAAAGCTGACTGCATTAGTGCAACGCTTTATCTTGTTTAGTCAATGATAGTTTGATTGCGATTACTTCCAATTATAGTAAGTAGTATCGCGATACTGATGGAAAGTAAAGATCTTGATTGTATCATTGATCATTGAGGGTTGCGTAAGGGAATTTTAAAGAGATGGAATGTTGTAGAATTTTTATCAATGACCTTAATGACATCGTGTATTTGTTCTCTCCAAACCTTTACAAGGGAATTCATTCTACGCATTCAATGATAACTGCGGAATTATCTCATGTATAAAAGTCCTTTGAATTCGCCTTGATTGTACTCCAGGTGAATTAAGTTAACTAGGCTAATTGAGGTTAATTAGGTTAACTAGAGGTTAACTATGCTAATTCTGAGTGATCCTCCTTTATAATACAGTAATAAAGATTTCTGAGTGAATTCTTCTAATTGTATCGTATATCATAAATTTGATATTGTATTGTTTCGCATGTCTATTTGATTTCTCATATTGATTATAATTAATTACTATTCTGATTATTGTATACACACCTATTTTATTTTTGTTCACCATCCTGAACTATCTTGGCATATGGATCTGATTCTCCCAATTAGATAGAAAGACCGTTATACGTATTTCATAGGATTTATCCGCTTATGTTGTACGTTGTGACGGGCGACTGGGCGCAACATCACCCAATAGATTAAACACAAAATGGTACTGCAGATTCTCGATTTTGATTGGCTAAGAGCAACGATCAAAAAATTATGCCGGAATTACTCGTAATTTTACTAATGAAATCGCAGCCGCCATTAAGTGAAAATTGTTTCTGGACCAATTTTACCATAAAGTGCGCTTATTTTATAAAAATTTCTATTTTTGTAATGAAAAAATCAAAAAATTAATTCCGGTAGGAAATTAGTAAACAATTATGTAATGCGGCCAAAATTTGAAGATTCTCGGTCGTTAGCCAATCAAAATCGAGGATCTGCCGTGACAATTTTGTTGTGGCAGCTATGGTTTAATATCCAGAATTGGGCTGTGCTATTTCTATTTTTATTTTTTTCTATTTTCGGCTGTAATTTATACTTATAGCTAGCAAAGGTGGGAAATCGATAGAATGGACTCCATGGATTCCATAGAATCCACGACTCTTTGGACGATGGATTGAATAAATTTTTATTTTATCTTTTTGTCTTCTGTAAAATTTAGTATATAAGAGCCCTCCGCTCATATTTGAATAAAAAGAATTCATTTGAATTTAAAACTTCGAAAACAAATAGTAGAAGTTGTTCCCTCAATAATTGTTCCCTCTGACCCAAACCGTTTATAATAGACCCAATTTCTGCCCCGATAGTAGTTAAAGGTTATCGCTTATAAGAAAACCAGAGACAAGTAAAAGAACACTATTCATAGTAAATTACTCTTATGTATATACTTGATAATACCTGTGATCTATTGTTATCACTAATTAGTCTAACAATCATCGAAATTGCTCGTGACGTCTATATTAAAATTTACGATCCGATTTCCGATATCTCTTACCCGATCTAAGGGTCTTAGATTAAAAACGAATATTAAACTACCGATCGCCGCAGTAATCAACCATCCTAGCATCGCCCAAAAATCAGTTACGTAGCGGTATTTAAATCAACACTCCGACCTATCACAGTAATTAAA
>CAJVPU010002326.1:0-10825 GCA_910591775.1 Dentiscutata heterogama | reverse complement strand
GATAAGTGTTAATTATACATAGCGGCAAAGCTTATTAGATTATCAGTTATGCATTACCCGATTTAGAAATTGTGATCGTCAAATATTACTTAAGTATTTGACTATCAAATTCTTATTTGATTTTGCCGAGTACTAATCTCTACTAACTTTATTTTAACTATTCAAATCTAGGTGAGTCTTGACCACTCTAGTAGGTTTGTGTTGCAGATAAATAATTAGTCTGAGCTCTTATTCTTGTATGTAGCTTATATTTATTTATATGTGAGAAGATGATAGTTGGAAGTGTTGAGTTAATAAAGTATTGGTAGAGATTTGGTGTGTTTTTTTCCAAGTAGAGAAGTTTATTTAATATATTTTTTATATATTAACATAATGTTAGTTAGAGATTTGATAAGAATTTGAATGATAAATTGGGTGACAAGGGAGTAAAAAATATCAAAGAATAATACAAATTGAACAAGTGTAATAGGAATAAGACCTCTAGGGGTTAAGTAAATAGAGCATAGGTAAAGAGAAGAGGGCTATAAGGAAAAGATAGAGTAAAAAGAGATTGTATATATTAAGTAATTAGGTTCTTGATAGAGAAGATTAAGATTGAAGTTGTTAATAGTTTTAGTAATGAAGAAATTAATAACTTGAATTAAAAAGTTGGAGCTAAAGCATATATACTAGTGGAATAATAAGTCAGAAGAATTTTATTAAAAGCAAAAATAAGGTAGATTAGAGCTAAGTGATATAGAGTTAATAAAGAATTGTATAGATAGCAGTTTTAGTAACATTTTGATTTTAAAAGATTTAAAGTAATTAAGTTTGAAATTAGTAAAGTTGTATAATCTTTTATGATTGCTATTAAAGAATAGCCAAGTAAAGTTCTAATCAATAAAGTTAGAGAAGTGTAACTACTCTTGATAGCATCTTTGTAAGGACCACATTACAATAGTTTTAGTATTGCAAGTATTTTTAATAAAGTGTCTAGTAGAGCATTCAATAGGAGTATTTTTCTATTGAAGAAAGAAGTAAGAATTATAGATATTCGAGTAATTAAAAAGTAAGGTTGTTGAGAACAGGTGATATTAGTAAGAAGATTTGCTAAGTTGTTAAAGGTGTTGTTTGAGTGAGCTTGAACTTTGTAAAGAGATAATCTGATGTCATATGCTTTAAATATATATATTGGCAAAATTCCAAACTATTATTGTTTGAATTTGGGTATACCCAAATCCCAAACTCTGGCCAAACTCATATCTTAAAATTCTTATTAGTAATCTTTATTTGAACAATTTAGATATATATTTATTGCTATATATAATATATCTGCAAAATTTTAAGATTATTTTTTTGATTTAATTTTTTATAAATAGCAATTATATTTTTGGGGCTTGGGATTTATCCAGGTTTTGCTAACAAGTATAGCTTTGAGTAAGTTGAAGAGTGTATACCAGATTAGCTATGCATTAAATTTAAATATTTAGTAGTAAAGCAAGAGATTTGGAGAAGTTTGTTGTATTTAGAGATTACTAATTGAGAGTCAGTAAAAATATCAACTGAAGAATTACAAGGAATAGTAGATATAGAAGAGAGGATAGCTAAGAGTTCTGCCTTATAAAATTAGAGCCAGTTAGAAATCTGAGCAAAGAAGTTGTATATAACAGAGTTATTAGATAATTGAATCTAACCAATATCTATAGTGCATTGATTAGTACCAAGATTTAGAACAAAGCCATCTGTATAAAAAGTAAAGTGTTAAAAAGACTTGTTAACAAGAGAGAATTGTATAAAGATATTGGATACTGTATTATAGTAAAATAGAAAAGATACAAGAGAGTTAATAGTATTAATAGAGAGAAAAAGTGGAATATAAGAGGAGTTTTTGAAATTAATAGATTGGATTAGGTCAATATAATTAGCATTAAGTTTGAGTTTATTATTAGATTTTTTTCACAAAAATTGAGTAGATAGTATAGAAAAGACCTTTAAAATACAGTGGTTAGATATGCGATGTGAGTTGAGATTATATTCTAGAAAGGGTTTACAGATAATAGGGGGTAGAAGATGGTAGGTAGGATAAGAAGTATTGATATCATGTAGCTAGTAGTTAATTAAGAGTAAACTAGATTGGTGATATACTTTTTGAACTTGACTAATAATAATATCATTATCAATATAAGTAAGTATCTATAGCTTGAGGGATTTACTAATTAAGCCAGTTTGGTAAGCAAATAAGTTTGGTCAGGTGGGTTAGAAGGATGTTGAAATTAAATAATTTGAGATGTGAGATAAGATTGTATCTTCTAAATATTGAAGTCAGGCTAGTTTTTTTCTTTTATAAATATACAGTAATTTTGGAAATAAATGAAACTAGTCAAGTAGTATTTTGTTATCTGTAGAGTATAATTGTTTAAGAAAAAAGATATCTTTATATCAAGTAGGATATTTTGGATATACTAAAAGTATATTTTCAAGAAGAAAATTACCACAGAGACAGTTTGGTGCCAAGAGAGATTGGAGTTAGAAAAAATAGAAATATTAAAAGAATTAAAAAGTTGTATAATCTTAAAAATAGTAGTGTGTCTGTTGGGGCCATCAATGCAGGATTAGGATGATAAAAAATATTGGTAGTAGACTATAAATTGGTTTAAAATTGTTGGAGCTAATATGAGTTGTTAAACCAAGAGTAGATATATTATTAATATAGTTAAGAAAGCTACTAATATGATTTTGAAGCTGTATATTCCATAAGCTATAAATATTATAAAGATTATGGTTATGTAAAGTACTATTAGGTGTAAATCCAGAGAAGTATGATTTGTATTTTGTAATAGTTAAATATTTTTCAAAATTTTGTTGCAAGTAGAAAGAAGGATTACAATATTTTGAATATAATATTTGGTAGTTAGAATAATAACAGTATTAATAATATAAGTTATTTGTTTGTCAGCAATGTTTTTGGTATTAGCAATATTGGCTAGCTATATAGCTTCATTTTGAATTATTTTGATTTGCTGGATATACTTATTATCTAAAATAAACCAATACCCTAAGAATTTGAAGAGCTAATAGGTAAAAATGGAGATAAAGTTGGAGTTAAGAAAGGAGATAAATATAGAAGATTGTTTCAAGATAAAGATAGACTTTGATAAATTAATTTGGATATTGGCTATTTTATAAAAAAAAGCTGCTATATTAATAATTTTGTTAAGTTTATCTTTGGATTAAGTAATCTATATAGTGTTATTTCAAAGGAAGACTCTTTTATAATACTTGCAAACCTCAAATCCTTTATATCAAATGCAAACCTCTTCCACAAACTAAACCTCTTATCTCTCTTAACATGCAGCACTTCTTGTCTACATGTTTAAATACTTCACCAAAACTTTTAAAAAAAACTTCTTCAAAAAAGTTCTTAAACTCGTCAAACCTTCTACTTAACAATAGCAACAACTATAACAATCTCAACAAAATTTTGCTCTTTCTTAAATGCAAAAACAACTACAACAACAAAACTCTCCTCTTTCTCAAGAAATCTCTAACCAAACTACATCTTACGAGACCACTAATACAAAGCTAAGTGCTAAAACAAACAATACACACTCACTTCAAGATACTTTTAAAGATTTAGACTAGTTTAAACAATTCCCTATTATAGAAAAGATAAAACCAAATACCAAATTAGAAACCCAACTTATACAAGATTTATTTAACTTCATCAAACCTTTTCTTGTTAATTTTACTTCTGGTTAATCTATTTCTTCTACTAACAAAAACAAAAACTCAACTAACCCCAATTACAAATCTCTAAAACAAAGTTTTATTTATTTTCTAAAAATAATAATACAAAAATGTTCTAAATTTCTTATCAATTTCATTAAAAAATTTAACCCAAATCTTGAACTCTCTTTTAATCTTCCTTTTACTCGATTCAAACTACTCTTAAAAACTTTTTTGCTAAATTTACTCAAGTATTTTTTACTAAACTTAACTATGCTCATATTCTTTGGACATATTACTTTATTTCACCATATATAGCTGCCAACTATAACAAAGTTGCTATTAACTTAGCATGTTTACACCTATTTTTACATAATTGCTACCAAACTATTCACTACCGAAATTTTATTTAGAACTTGAATATCAAACCTATTTGACTTATCTTAAAATACAATATTCTAGTTGATGAACCAAATAAACTTCTCTTTGATATCTACAATGATAGAAGATTTAATATCTTTATAAAACTAAATCTTTCCAAAGAAAGATTTTTAGAAATCTTCTATATTTTATCTTTAAAATCCTATCTTAATAGCCTTAAAGATTGGTATAAAAAATTCTTCAAAACATACAGCAGGCAATTTGAAAAACTTGACAAAATAAAAGTCTTTAATTTTATCAAATATGACATTGCAACTAATCTTTTTGAGAACTGCAAAGCCCTATTACCTTCAAATTTCACTCTCTCTGAAGTATCTTTCTTTCAAAAACATAAAGATAACTCATCCCAAGCTGTGCTTTTCCATCTACACATATGCAAAGAAAAAATTGCAATATTCTTCCAATTGACAAAGAACACAACTTCAAGAAACTTTACTTTTTCTTTCTTACAAAATTTTTTAAAAAATTTTCTGCTTCTAAACCATTATCTACAAAATAAACTAGAAACTTCTCTGAACTTGATTTTAAAATCTTTTTACCAGACCAAAAACTCCATGCAACCTTCACTAAACTATTTTCTCTTCTTTTTTTTTCAAAAACTTGCAATCTAAGCAGATTAAAATTATAAAAAACTTAACCAAAACTCTATATCTACTCCTCTTTTTATTTATATAAATACCTCAAAGAATATTTTTACCAAGCAGCAAAAAATGATAGTATTGCAAACCTTGATCTTGATGCTGCACTAACCAAAACTATTACCACTATCTCAGACTCTCATATTCTTGCCAGAGTTATTGTCTACTATGATCTGGCCTATAAAATCTCAACTTCTGAATTCAGAAAAAAATATGACCAAAATTACTTTCTACAAGCTAAACAATTTATCATCAAATACTTCAAATTAAATATCTCTTCACAACTTGATGATTCTCTTTTTTTTAAAAACCAAATAATCATACCTTTTGACCCAGATCACAATTTATTATACAGCCTCAATGATCTATTACACAAATAACTAACAACTTAGACCCTATAGACCCTCTCATTTATTATAATAAGTTTCTATTTTATCATAGATTATCACTACTAGAACACCCACAAACTATCTTTACTTTTCTTCAATATATTAGACATGACTTTTTTTCATATTACTCACCAGATCTTATTAAAATTTCAATCCTAAATAACAAAGATCACAATAATGATTATATTGAGGCACATATTTATCTTTTATATAAATCATACCCATTTTCTAACCACTTTATACCACCTTTTTCTTCTCTTCTTTACTAGTTTTGCTACATTTCTCTCAAATCACAACAACTTTCTTCTTTAACATTACAATTCAATCTAAAACTATCAAACAACCCATATAGCAATACACAATATCCTTACTCCTCTTCCCAAACCCTCATATTAGACAACCTATTTCTCCTATCTAGCCTTTTATATACTTCTAATACATATCTACTTCAACTTCATTACCCCTCTAATTATCTTGACCTCACTATAGCAATCTATAATATTAGAGGCTTTAATACAGCCTCTAAAAGACAGTTATGGCAAGACTATTGTAGTAATTATAATATCTTTATTGTTAGTATTACTAAAACTAAAATCTCTTATAAAGCTATACTCTTATTCTGCAATAACAACCTTTATGTCTATTATTAGTCCAACTTTAAAAGCTCCTCTGAAGAAATAGCTTTTATGATCCAAAACTATCTCAAACCGCATATACATAGTTGTTATACACACTCTGGAGGTGCTCTTGCATTAAACCTCTTTTTTAAAAGCAATATTAAACTATATATAATTTTTGTATACCTTTCCTCTACCAACCTCTTCAAATGCAACCTTATACAAAACACTATCATCAACTAAATCCTTCAAGCTAAGCAACAGAATTTGTATTCTATTATACTTGGCAACTTCAATATAAATGATAATATCAGCAGTTCTTTAACCAAATTCAAACTTATCAACTTTATTCATTGCTTAAACCTGTTTGATATTAATGCTCATCTTAACAATACCTAACACACTTGGTCTAACAATACTAGTTCTAGTCGAATAGACTATATTTAAACTAACTCATTTAACTTACAATTTCTTCTTAACTTTAATCTTGACAATAGCAAAACTAGTACTCTTAGTGACCATTTAATTCTCCCTTTTCTTGAATATTTCTCATACTTTTAGTAAATCACCTTACCTTTATACTAATATTAGCCACAAAATCTTTGATTATAAATCAACCTCTACTGACCAATAGACCCAATTCTCTGACCTTACTCATCAGCTCTTTTCTCAACAACATGTTCTCTTATATATTTATATATCTAAAAGTATTGATACAATCTGGCATAAAATACAATACTGTATTCTTTGAGCTGCTATTCAAACAATTTCTAATAGAATAACACACAAATATAGCTACAATCACAAATATAACCCACAATGTACTGCACTTTATATTGGTTTTAAAAAACTTGGCTATTTGATTAAAACTATCAACAACAACTCCAATTCATCTAACTTATATCTATCTCATATTAATTCTAATATTTTAATTATTAACACATATACAATCTGCAACCTTTAATCTTTTATTTCTCTTGATCACACCACTACTCAAACATGACTACAACATGGCTATGATATTTGAAAACAAATATCCCAGGCTTATCATTTTGAATACTCTTTCTACCTTCAATATCAAATCAATGAGGCTTCAGAAAAAAGATATGAAACACTAGTTTCTAAGCCCAAACAAGCTATAAACAGTATCTTGGACTGCTATCAACCCCTATTTACTTTTCTAATATCAAATTACCAAACCAACTGGTCACTAACCCTATTCAAATAAAACAATATATACAATCTTACTTCTTTAATTAATTAGCTCACAAACCAATCAATCAACTACTCATTGACAATTTCTGGAAGCAATACTATCTTCCTCTTCTTTATAAAATCTGAACTGATATACCTCACTTACCCAATCTATTACTTTTAATAAAATATTCAAACTATCTCTCAACTCTTTAATAAGAAAGCCTGTAGCCCCACTAGTATTAGTTATGAAATATTAAAGCATCTTAACCACTCTTGTATCTCTTCTTTAACTGACTTCTTTAATCGCTGCTTATTTAACAACTATATTCTAAAGCAATAAAAAAAAGAAAGAATTTTTTCTATTCTTAAAAATAACACATTTGATTGCAATCTTAATCTAATCTGACCAATTAGTTTTATTAAACATACTCACAAAATTTATACTAAAATTCTTACTAATAAACTTAGTAAAGTCTTTATACAACACTCTATTCTATCTTTTTACAACTATGTTGCATTATCTGAGAATTGTATATCTACTTCAATTTATATTCTAAACAACCTTATTTAAGATACAAGCTGCAATTACCAAGAAATATGAGTTCTTTCTCAGGATATGAGTAAGATATATAACTCAGTAAACTTTATTCTTTTTTAACACTCACTCTCCTGTCTTGCTCTTCCTCCTTTTATTATCAAAATTTTTACTAATTTACTAGTTGACCACCATAATAAAGTTATTACCAACTTTGGCTTAACACTATTATACCAAGTTCTTAATAGTATTGATCAAGATGAAACTATTACTTCTCTTCTCTGGTATATATACTATGACACACTTATATTTTATATACACTTCTTATTTCCTGGTTATACTACTAAAGTCTCTTGGCTTACTAATCTTAAATATGTTGCTACCAACTATGCAGAAGCTAATTGCTTAGTTTTAACCTATATGAATGACACCCTTTAGATTGCATCCTATCAAACTAAACTATCTAATATTATCTCTATTGCAGAATCCTTTTATTCAATAACAAATATTCAAGTTAATCTATCCAAATCAGTTTTTTCTACTAATTTCAAATTAAACAACTATGTCCCAATTACTTACAATAACCAAGCCCTATCTATTTGCCCTTCTCACCAACTCTTTAAATTTCTTGGCTGTTAGTTTACTCTAAACAATAAACATTCTAAACAATCCCAACTTATAATTTTTGAATTTTCACATCTTATTCAAATTGCCTATACCAAACATATTACTAACATACAGGCCTATTATACAGGTGACCCCCGATAATATCAACCTACGTTAATATCAACCTAAGCCACAAATCAAGTTTTTACAAATTTTTATATATCAAAATTCCCTCGTATATATCAACTTTAATATGAATTTTCGTTAATATCACTATCAACATAATTTTGAACAGGTTCAAATGGGTTGATATTAACGAGGGTCACCTGTATCATTAATACTGTTATTATTCCTTTTATTGAATATTGACTTTAAAACATTGTTCTTAGTCAAACTTATTGTAACAAAATTCTCTTGCAGCATATTAGCCTAGTCAAACACAAAGCCAAACTCAGCTACACTATACTCACTAGCACACTTCTACATTATTATATTTATAATATTAAAAATATTTAGAATATCTAAATCTAGCACTATATCTCTAACTTTCTTAAACAGCTTAACAACAAAGACTTACTTGAAGTATCTACTCAAATTAGAGTACAACAGCTTCAAAACAATTTTTGGTCTCCTACTAGTATTTTGTTATACCTTAACTTCATTATTGATAAACCTAATAAATATACTACAAACTTTAAAATCATTTAACTTTTCAAATTTATTAACTATTTTATCAACTCTAGCCCATATCTTCCAATATCTTTTACTTTTAAAGAAGGTTTAATATCTCTCAAATCAATCCTTATCCCTTATTCCAAATACCCCATCTTCAAAAAGCAACTTTGTCACTACTTTATACTCTTTTTGAACCATATATTTTATCTAGGCTTAACAAAATCTCAAAAGAAAAAATTTCTCTTTGGTTTAACTTTCTTGAAAGCCAAACTATTAATAGCCCTGTATATACTTTCATACCAAATTTTCATCTACCTTCCTCCAATTATTATAGTTACAATACTAGTCACTTTTATAAACATTTCAAGCATGGCTTATTACTCTCTTAGACAACCAAACCATTATTAGCAAAGCTTCCTACCAATCAAATAACTCTGGTTATACTCTAATAATCCACTAGCAAAGCAGTATTACAAACTATTTACTCTCTCTATACTTTCTTTCTTCTATAATTACAACTTTATGTTTGCATTGTTCTCTAAACTCTAACATTATTGCCAATAAATATACTATTCCTATTTCTACTAGTCAGGCTATAAAATTCTTTGTTAGACCATACCTTGACAAAATACTCAATTTTAATACCAACTATTTGGATCTTCTATATTCAATCATTTTCTCAAACCTCAGTTCTTCTTCTCTCTTACCAAGTTTTAATATTTTAACTTCTCAAATACCATCAATTTTCTAACCTAGTTCTGCTCTTGATATATTACAATATATTGCTAACCAAAACAGTAATCTAAATAACTTTAGCTTTTATACTGATGGCTTTGTTAAAAACATAGATAACTCCCAATACTCTATGAGTATTGGCTGGCTACAAATAAATAATCAAACAATATAACATACCTTTTAAACCCAATTTAAACTTCTGCCCTGTTTCCTTAAGACTAAACTGTTAGCAATCTTATCAGCTATTAGCACAAACTCTATTATTCAAATTTATACTGATTCTTAATTAGTCATCTCAATATATAACAGCTTTTTATACTCTACACTAGCAGCAAACTTTTCAAATTCCTAATACTAGTCTGCATGAAAAACTTTTCTAAACCTTTTTTTATTATTTAATCCTTCAATTACCTTTTACAAAGTTCTAGCATATCAGAACAATAAATTTAACAATAGAGCTAATGAACTAGCCTGTAATTACTTCTATGTATTAATTCTTACTCTTAACTCTTACAATATATATAATACCCAATTTATCCCTCTTTTTAATAATCTTCTCCTTGAGCTTTCTGTTTAATGTAGCATCTAAACAATCTACTATGCAAATATTCTTGCATAATAGTCTTCACAACACTATTTTCAACAATAGTTTTCTCTTTTTCAGGATATTTATTAGAATGCTACTTGGCTTTATCTTAATAATAATCAAAAAATTTCAAACTTTGCACATAGCTTCCAATTATCAATACTTAAAACTTTCAGAGTTAAACTACTACTTGATGACCTTCTATTACCACATATTCTTCATAGAAGATATCTTTTCTATCCTAACTTTTGTCATATCTGTCAACAATCTATTAATGCATTGCATTGGGCATTTTGCTTTTTTTCTAATATAATATTGAACCTTTTTAACACCTCTCGACAATGTATCTTAACTCCTACCAAACTTCAAATCTTACAAACCCAAACACATCAACTTCTTAGCCAAATCAAAAACCTTGATAGCCTACAAATACATTTTTTTACTTTTAAACTATTACTAGTTGGAGCAAGATTGAATTGAGATTTTGAAGTACAATATAAAATCCAAATATTTATATAAATTTGTTGATTAAAATAAAGAAGAAATTAAATAGTAAGAGAACAAGCAAAATTATTAGATGAGGTATATTCTCATAATGTATTTATAATATCAAGTGAGACAAGGCCAGAAGCTATAAAGAACAGTAATAGTTTAAAAGTAAAAAAAATGTATTTGTAGGCTATCAAGGTTTTTGATTTGGC
>CAJVPU010002325.1:0-10826 GCA_910591775.1 Dentiscutata heterogama | reverse complement strand
TTGCATTATATCCTCGATTCCTTTGACAATTTCTTCTGCCGTATAGTGCCCTTCATCAATATGAATTGTTTATAAAATAGGTGTATTATTATATAGTTAATTGCAAATAATTTATTAATATTTGACCAACCATCACTAACTAAACAACGGCAAGGCGATCCATCAACTAGTTGTTGTACATATCATTATTAAGAAGCGAACCAGAAAGGGAGTTTTAAAAAAAGAGCAGGCTTTTTTTTAAAAAAAAAAAAAAGCAGAAAATCTTCATTTTCAACTATACTGAATGGTGAAAAAAGCATGGGCAAGACTCTGATTGATTTGATCTTGAGAAAAGTTATTTGAACTTGTATTCGCATCTTATTAGCACTAGGAATTTCGTTTGATATTGATTTCTTAAAGTACATGCTTTCAAATTCTTGAGTCGCATTTTTTGTTCATTCATCACAGGGACGATGATTTTCTGCGGTGATATTTATTTAAAAATAAATAAATATCACCGCAGAAAATCATCGTCCCTAAATTCATCATTACATTGATTTGTACTTGTAAACATTCTTTTTTTTCATCAATTCGTTTCTTATTGATCCCACATTTTCAATTTTTGATCCATTTTAGTTTCATTATAAACTACACGTATTTATTTAAAATGGTTTTAAATGAACTAAGCGAACGATACCATAGAGCTCGGCATTCAGCATCTGGCGTGAACAAAAAACATGTATCTATTTAAACTACTACTTAATATGTTATGTGATGCATAATACGCATGATACGTGTGATTCTTAATTGATTCTTAATTTTTATGATGTAAAAAAATTGAGACATAGAATACTGAATGTAGTGCTCTGTGGTAATTTAATAAACTTTGCATGTGTTCAAAATTACAATTACATGAAAACTAATTTACCGAAACTTACGCAAAATTACATAAATTACGCAAAATTACGGTAATTTACATCCCTACCCTTCTGTGATGAATTTCTTTCAAGAAGCAGCTTTGACACCCATGCCTGACCGACCCGAATTAGGATGCCTCATCCCACCAGAGTTACGCGAGTTTTGATTACGAATGTTTTGATTATTCTGTTGATGTTGGTGTTGGTGTTGGTGTTGATGTTGGTGTTGATGTTGGTGTTGATGTTGATGTTGGTGTTGATGTTGTTGTTGGGATTGGACATCATCAAGTGCACTGGGTGCAACATATAATCGCTTGTCAATGACGGGCGGAATAGGTTGAATTTCGGTTCCAAGTTCTTGCTCAATTTTATAAAGATTGAAACGATCTTCGTATGTAATAAGGTTAATTGCGAGTCCAAGGTGACCGAAACGGCCAGAACGACCGATACGATGAAGATATGTTTCGGCATTTTTTGGGAAATCGAAATTAATCACAACATTTACCGCTTGAATATCAATTCCACGAGTAAGCAGGTCTAATTGTAATATTAATCGAAATATAAACATTAATTTAATTACAAAAATATGTATCACCAAAAGAAAACCAGTAAAATCATATAGAATCTTGTATATAAAATAATATACAATATAATGCAGACTTTCACATAACAGAAAAATAAGACCTGGGTAAATAATATATTACCAGTTGTAGTGTTCTTTTTTTTTTTTTAATTACATGTAATTTTTTGGAAGTCGCATTTGCTGTGTAGAGATTCTATGTTTGGATGTATGGATTTCTTTTGGCAAATTCAAATAATATCTATCTACATATATCAATACATACCAGAACACACCAAATTACGACATACGCCATTTCTGAAGTCATGGAAAACACGATTACGATGACTTTGCAGCATCTTAGCATGACTGTAAAAACAAGAATATCCTAGTTCGGTTATTTTCTTTGCAAGGAGTTCAACGCGATTAGTGGAATTACAGAAAATAATGGATTGATTGATTTGGAGCTGTTGATTGAGGGCAAAATGTCAAATCACTTGCTAAAATAATAATAATAATAATAATAAAAGTAGGAAAACCATAAGTGATTACAAACCTTGGAGAATAAAGTATTGAGGCAATGCACTTTCTGTCGTTCTTCAACAAATGCGTAATATTGCGTGACACCGCGAAGAGTAAGTTCATCCATTAAGTTAATTTCGTACGGCTTTACAAGATATTTATCCTAGAGGATAATATGCGGATAAAGCTTACTGAGTTGATAATTGCATCTTTACTATATGAACATCCAATAATCTGCATATACGCCTACCCTACCTTGAAACTTTTCACGATCAGGGGAAACGTAGCGCTATATAGCATTATTTGACGATCTTTTGGAAAATATGTCAATAACTGTTCAACGATCGGAGAAAATTCTGGGCTTAACAACTTGTCAGCTTCATCCATCACGAATGTTGGACACTCATTGAAATCGGCTACTCCTTTTCCGGCCAAATCCAAAATACGGCCGGGTGTTCCAACAACAATATGAACGATTTCGGATAAGCGTAAAATATCATCCTTTAACGTCGTGCCTCCTGTCGTTACCATGACTTGAACTCCCATGTGCTTGCCGAGGGTTTTGCAAACTTGCGATGTTTGTAAGGCCAATTCCCTAGTTGGGACGAGCAATAACGCCTGAATTTTGTGTTTTTTAACATTAATTTTCTCTAAGGCCGGGATAACAAAAGCCGCCGTTTTTCCTGTACCATTTTTGGCCCTCGCGAGAATATCCCGACCGGTTAGAGCGATGGGTATCGATTCCTCCTGAATGGGTGATGGACGTTCAAATCCAGCCTCAAATATGCCCATTAACAGCTCGCGTTTAAGAAAATAGTCCTCGAATTCATTACCCTTTGTGTTGGTTACATCCTATTTTAAAAGGAAGTATTAATATTAAGAATATTATGATGGTATAAAATAAACCATAGCAAAGCGATATAATCTTACTTCTGTTTGTGGTCGATTATCTTTGGGAGGCAACCTTAGATTTTTCTTCCAACTATCATTTTCGTGACTAAAAAAAAAAAAGATTGATCAATATAGCACATATTTGAATTGAAACTATTCTCGATTTTAATAAGTTCGTTTATACAGAAATAAACCTTCATGCTGTAAATACAAAGGAAAAGATAAAAAAATTAAACTCACTTGAGATGGTGGTGAGACTGTTGATTTGCAAGATTATTAGCCATTTGTATGGTATATTATAAATTTTTGTTTTTTTTTTTTTTTTTTACAGTACTATGTTACAAAGGCTCCGGAATGTCGCTTTTATTATTAATGTTGTTATTAATGCGTATAAGTTTTTCGTGGCAGTCTCTTTGATTTGTTTGATGCCACTAGCGCAGAAAGTTTCTAAAACAAAAGGTCACCGATGACGAAAGATATTAGAGAGTTTTTTTTTTCTTTTTTTTGCTTTTCTTTTCTTTTGTTACACAGATGGAGAATTATGTTAAATGAGTTGTTTAGTTAAAACGATGGCGATGTACAAATGGATTAGCAAGAAAGTCGTTCGTATACTTTATTGAGAGTAGGCAGGCAAACTTGTCTATGAAATAGATTTTAGAAAGTTATCGTCTACGATACAAACAATGGAAGACTTTATTGGATAGATAACTTTTCGTTGTTAAAGCTGGCGGGATGTTTAAGGAGAAAAAACTGCAATGTTAACAATTTATATAACTTAAACGCTTGTTTTTTTTGTTTAGACTGATGTGGGGTATGTATAAGTTTATGATATCTAGATTCTACCTAGTTGATTTTTTTCTTTACGTACTACCCGGCAAGCTTCCGAAGTGAAATACAATGGGAAATTTGTGACGGTAAAAAAGCCACCTGGTACGTACGTTATCGAAAATAATCTGTACTACATTTATAACGATCGTCGCGTCTCGTTTTTTGCGCCAAGTTTATGAAGTGTGATCATGTGACTGGCATTAGCCAAACAAATACTTGTATCTCAAAAAAAAAAAAATTGTACGTACGTACAATATAAACTATAATGCAAAAAAAAATTCTTTTTTTTGCATATTTACAAGAAATATTATATATAACAATATATTTTTTTGTAGTAAATAGGGTCAGGAGTAAGGATGTTGATGAAATAAAATTAGAGCGGTGAAATAATTTCATCACTATTGGTGAAATTATAGTTAAATTGGTGAAATTAATTTCACCAGCATCTCTAGTTGGGAGCACGGTGTTCAAGGGCATGCCTGTATCACGTGCTAATAAATATGAAATTGCTATTTACCATAACCAACTCCTTATAAGCGGTGTTGGGCATTTTACGTACGGCCAATTCGGCCAAGTTCATATTTTTTTTTTTAGTTAAAAAATTTTGTTTGGCCGCCAACATTAATAAAAAAAAAACATCAAAAAGTAATAAATAAAAACTATAGGCTGCCGTCAATAGAAATAAGGCAGATTGACATTTTAAAAAAATTCAATAACTTAACTTTCACAACTCATATCTCGATAGAATTAACTTAATGATTTAATACAGTAATAGGAAGTAAATTACCGGAATTAACAAAAATTTATTAATAAACCATAGTGAAAATTAAAATTTTTATTATATATAAAAATTTTTTAATTGATTTTTTAAAAATATATTGGTTGATACAAAATTAAATTCAATATTTAAAGTTTATAAAAATATTTTTTTAGATTTTTTAAATTTTTTTTGCAAGTTATATTCTCATTAAGAAAATCAAGATTATAAATTTTATAAATAATACAGTATTAATATTACTTATAAAACTTTCTAATTGGGTGTTATTTTATAGCGACCTGTCACCATGGTGACCTCACAATCAACCAATCAAAATTAATCATGTGTATTTTATATTTTTTTATTCCGAAGTTTGATCTAAAAAGCTAATCTAATACAATTAACCAATTAAATTCAATAATATAAAAAATAATAAAATTTCTAAATTTAAAATTTTATATAAAAAATAAAAAAAATTGATACAAATTTATTAAAAAAACTACTAAAAAAAATATTAAAAAAACTACAGTCAGATTTCTCTATAATCACTTACTTGGGATACAAAAAAGTGTGAATATAAAGAATTGTAACAACTATAGAGGTTAAATTTATTATGTTTAATAACAGTTTGTTTTTTAAAAAATGCAATTATAAAGAAAATATGCTTATATAGGAGGTGACTATAGAGAGGTTTGACTATACTTTCAAACCCAACAACAAACCTAGCAAAAAAAATTACCAAAGAACTTTAGTATTTTGGTAGAGAATTATATTGTGAACTAAAAGAAGTACCACAAGACAATTTACTAACAAAACATTGAAGGTCTAGAAAAAATACTACATAACAATTTATCAAAAACACCAAAAAACCAGAAGAAGTACCAAAAACAATTAACCAGCAAAACACCAAAGAGCAAAAGAAACACTACAAGATGATTTACCAGTAAACCGCCGAAGAACCAGAAGAAGTACCAAAGACAATTTACTAGCAAAACACCAAAGAGCAAAAGAAACACCACAAAACAATTCACCAGAAACACTGAAAGACTAGAAGAAGTACTAAAGACAATTCATCAACAAAATACCGAAGAGCAAAAAAAACACTACAAGACAATTCACCAAAAATGCCAAAGGATCAAAAGTACCAAAGACAATTCATCATCAAAATACCAAAGAGCAAAAGAAATATATAAAACAATTTACAGAAATGCTAAAGGACTAGAAGAAGTACCAAAGACAATTTACCAGAAATGCTAAGGGACTAGAAGTATCAAAGACAATTCACTAAAATACCAAAAAGCAAAAGAAACATATAAGACAATTCACCAGAAATGCTGAAAAACCAAAAATACCAAAGACAATTTACCAGAAATGCCAAAAGACAAAAGAGTACAAAACAATTCATCAGAAATGCTGAAGAGCAAAAAAAACATCACAAGACAATTTACCAGAAATACTGAAGAACTAGAAGAAGTACCAAAGACAATTCACCAACAAAATGCCAAAAAGCAAAAAGAAAAACTACAAGACAATTCACTATCCAAATGCCAAAAAGCAAAAAAACATATAAGACAATTCACAGAAATGCCAAAGGACCAGAAGAAGTACCAAAGACAATTCACATAAATGCTGAGGGACTAGAAGTATTAAAGACAATTCACTAAAATGCCAAAGAGCAAAAGAAATACACAAAACAATTCATCAGAAATGCTGAAAAACCAGAAATACCAAAGACAATTTACCAGAAATGCCAAAAGACAGAAAAATACATAACAATTCATCAGAAATGCCGAAGAGCAAAAAAAACACTACAAGACAATTCACCAGAAATGCCAAAGAACCAGAAGAAGTACCAAAGACAATTCACCAACAAAATGCCAAAAAGCAAAAAAAAACACCACAAGACAATTTATTATCAAAATACCAAAGAGCAAAAAAAACATATAAGACAATTCACAGAAACGCCGAAGGACCAGAAGAAATACCAAAGACAATTTACTAGAAATGCCGAGAAACTAGCAATATCAAAGACAATTCACTAACAAAATGCAAAAAGCAAAAGAAATACACAAGACAATTCACCAGAAATACTGAAGAACCAGAAATACCAAAAACAATTTACCAGAAACGTTAAAAGACTAGAAGAATACAAAACAATTTATCAGAAATGCCGAAGAGCAAAAGAAACACCACAAGACAATTCACTAGAAATGCCAAAGGACCAAAAGAAGTACCAAAGACAATTCATCAACAAAATGCCAAAAAGCAAAAAGAAACACTACAAGACAATTCACTAGAAATGCTGAAAGATTAGAAGTACCAAAGACAATTCACAATCAAAACACCAAAGAGCAAAAGAAACATATAAGACAATTCACAGAAATGCTGAAGAACCAGAAGAAGTACTAAAGACAATTCATCAAAAATGCCAAAGGATTAGAAGTATCAAAAACAATTCACTAACAATACACCAAAGAGCAAAAAAAACACACAAGACAATTCACTAGAAACACTGAAGGACTAGAAATACCAAAGACAATTCATTAGAAATACCAAAGGACCAAAAAAAGTACAAAACAATTCACCAGAAATGCTAAAGAGCAAAAGAAACACTACAAGACAATTTACTAGCAAACCGCTGAAGAGCAAAAGAAATACCACAAGACAAATTTACCAAAAATATCAAAAAACCTCATAAAGCAATTTACCAAAAACACCAAAGAGCAAAAGAAACATCACAAGACAATTTACTAGAAATGCCGAAGAACCAAAAGAAGTACCAAAGACAATTCACCAGCAAAACACCAAAGAACCAGAAAAAATACCACAAGATAATTGCAGAAAAAATACCAGATAAATTCTAAAAAAAAAAAAAAAAAGGTAGTATAAAACTACCCAAAGAAGTATCAAAGACAATTCATCAACAAAATACTAAAGAACAAAAGAACTACTAAAAAACAATTCACTAGCAAATGCAAAAAGACCAGAAGAAATATCACAAGCCAACTTACTATAAAATGCCAAAGTACTATAGACAATTCACCAGAGAATAATAAAAGTCCAGAAGAAGTACCAAAGACAATTCAACAGCAAAACACTAAAAAACAAAAAAAATACCACAAGACAATTTACTAGTAAAACACTGAAGGACCAGAAAAAATACTACCAGAAAAAAATCCTAAAAAAGAAAAAAAAAAAGGGGGTAGTATAAAACTACTCAAAGAAGTACCAAAAGCAATTCACTAGCAAAATGCCAAAGAACAAAAGAAATACTACAAGACAATTCACCAGCAAATGCCAAAGAACCAGAAGAAATATCACAAACCAATTTACCAAAAAACACTGAAGTACTATAACCAGAGAATGATGAAGGACCAGAAGAAGTACCAAAGATAATTCACCAGCAAAAAGCCAAAAAACAAAAGAGATATCACAAAAAAATTCACTAGTAAAATGCAAAGGATTAGAAAAAATATTACCAGAAAAATTCTAAAAAAGAAAAAAATAAAACTACCCAAAGAAGTACCAAAGACAATTCACTAGCAAAATGCCGAAGAACAAAAGAAATATCACAAGACAATTTACTAGCAAACACCAAAAGACTAGAAGAAATACCACAAACCAACTTACAAAAAAAATGCTGAAGTACTATAGGTAATTCACCAGAGAACAACAAAGGACCAGAAGAAATACCAAAGACAATTCATCAGCAAAACACTGAAGAACAAAAAGATACCACAAGACAATTCACCAGTAAAATGCCAAAGGACCAGAAAAAATATCACCGAAGAAAAATCTTAAAAAAGAAAAAAAAAAAGTGTAGTATAAAACTACCCAAAGAAGTACTAAAGGCAATTCACCAGCAAAATGCCAAAGAACAAAAGAAATACCACAAGACAATTTACCAGCAAACACCAAAGAACCAGAAGAAATACCAATTTACTAAAAAATGCTGAAGTATTATAACTAGAGAATGACGAAGGACTAGAAGAAGTACCAAAAACAATTCACTAGTAAAATGCCAAAGAACAAAAGAGATATCACAAGACAATTCACTGATAAAATGCTGAAGGACCAAAAAAAATACCACCAGAGAGAAATTCTAAAAAAGAAAAAAAAAGAGTAGCATAAAATTATTCAAAGAAGTACTAAAAACAATTCACTAGCAAAATACTAAAGAACAAAAAAAGTACTACAAAACAATTTACTAGCAAATGCCAAAAGACCAGAAGAAATATTACAAACCAACTTACTATAAAATGCTGAAGTACTATAGACAATTTATCAGAGAGTGATGAAGAACTAGAGGAAATACCAAAGACAATTCACCAACAAAACGCTAAAGAACAAAAGAAACATTACAAGACAATTTATCAGTAAAATACTAAAAGACCAGAAAAAATATCACCAGAAAGAAATTCTAAAAAAAAAAAAAAAAAGGGTAGTATAGAACTACCCAAAGAAGTACCAAAGACAATTTATCAGCAAAATGCCAAAGAACAAAAGAAATACTACAAGACAATTCACCGGCAAATGCCAAGAACTAGAAGGAATACTACAAACTAACTTAGCAGAAAACACAAAAGAACTAGAAAAAATACTATAAAGCAATTCACCTGCAAAATGCCAAAGGATTAGCACCAGCAAAACACCAAAGACCAGAAAAAATGCCACAAGATATTCTACCAAAGAATGCTAAACCCAGAACTTTGCTAAAAAAAAAGCTTTAAAACAAAAAAAATGAAAACTATTTAAAATATAACTAATAAAAAAAATGTACATATATACATACTAAATATGTGTACGTATGTATATATGTGTATACATGGTCATAAAAAAATAAATTACTAGAAAAAAACAGATCTAATCTAGATCAAAGATCAAAAGGCTGACCTGGTAAAATAGCATATTCTTATATGATTAACCAATCTTCAATATGATTGTCGATCATATAGAATTGCCAATTATAATTTTTCAACTTTAAATATTAAATTTAATTTTGCATTAACTATAAATTTTTAAAAATTATTTAAAAAATTTTTATATATAATAAAATTTTAATTTTAATTTTTTTTTTTTTAACTGAACAATTCTGCCTTTCTTCTTTATTAGGATTATAGTAACTATTTTTACTTACTACTAAGTATACAATAGTATATAAACTTATTTAAAAGTAAAAGAAAGACTTACTTGATACTGAAGTATCTAGGTATGATTTGTTATATAACTTATCTATTTCTATTAGGGTTTCAAACTATACTTAAAACTTGTTTTCTAATATCACCAATTGGTTGTTAATGCCATGTTAGGATCATACTTCTTTTCTTAAAATTTTTTCTTTTTTATAAAAAGCAAAATGAAAAAAGAAGAAAAATATAACATACTACTAAGAAAAAACTAAAATAAAGAAAAAAAAACCAATACAAAAAAGAAAAAATAAAAGAAAAGAAGACAGATACTGATAAGATAAAAAAAAAATAACAAAAAAAAAAATATATATCTACACTTTTCAATAATCTCTTAGACCAATTTTTCAAAACCAAATTTTCAACAAAAACAGTAAAACTATATTAAAGAAGAAGGATATAAAACTAACAAAAACCATAAACCAGTACCTATTATCTAGAGATAGTTCTTATATGCTATTTGCTAATAGGTTTAAAGCTTATTACTCACTATAAAGACAGTATTTGTTATTTAGAAGTAGTTCTTATATGCTACTTTCTAACAAGTTTAGAGTTTATCACTTATCAAAAAGAAGAGCAACAGTGCACTTAGATCTACTTGTATTACTACTTTTAAAGAAACACATACTCTTTTTGAAAAAAAGTACTAAGTTTATATTTTTTATTACTACTTTTAAAGAAACACATACTCTTTTTGAAAAAAAGTACTAAGTTTATATTTTTTACTATCACCTACTTGTGCTTTTAACAAAATTTTTGAAAAAAGTAAGCAAAATAGCTTATCTTTGTTAAAAGATTGATATTGTTTACTTCTTCCAAATCTAAATAACAAGATAGATTGCAACTATATATTTGGTATAATTATAAAAGTAAATATAATACTATATACAAAAAATCAGATGAATTGAAATTGTTGTTGATAGTTTTAATCAAATGGCCTAGTTTTTTAAAGCCAATATGAAGTACTATATATTGTGAGCTATATTTGTAATTATAACTATATTTGTATATTATTCTATTGGAGATTGTTTAAATAGTAACTCATAGAATATAGTATTGTATTTTATGCCAAGAGTATAGACATTTATCAGGTGATTTTTTAGAGGGGGGGGTCAAAAAAATTAAAATTTTATATATAACACCTGATTAATTGTATATTAAGAGCTAGGGGGGGGGGGGGGGGGGGG
>CAJVPU010002324.1:0-10830 GCA_910591775.1 Dentiscutata heterogama | reverse complement strand
CATGTTGGTAATGATAAAGTTGTTGGAGAACATACTTAAGTTTAGTCTCTTTGTATCTAAAATGACTCTCCAAAGCTGCCTTGATTGCTGGTATGATTTTTTTAGACACATGCCTAGAAATTTCTATCCATTTTTTGGTTAGATCAAGTTGAAGAGTATCATATAGACCACTTAAAATATTAATTACTTTATTCTAATAAATAAAAATAATAATGAAAATAATAGTAAAAATTAAGATAATGTTAGTATTATAATAGTAAAAATCAAATAAAAATAAAATTGTTATTAATAACAATAATATTAATATATTAAAATAAATAATTAATAATGATAATTTAATATTATATTTACATATATAGAAGAGTTTATATTGTTCATTTGTCATTTATTCTAAATATTTATATAATCTTCATTATATACAGTAGAAGGTTTTGGAGTGACCAAAAGCCTTCAACTATTTACCAAGACATCTTAAAAACTTTCTCTTTTTTTACTTATTTTTTTATTAGGGTTAGTAGAAGTAACAGTAGCATTTGAATTATCTTGAGTTCTACTAGTTATAACAGATTTATTAGGATTAGTATTAATATTATCATCTAAAAAATCTATATTATTTATTGGGTATGACAACCTAGTTAACCACAATTCACAAATATTACCAATATTATCGAGATCAATAGGTGTCAGTGAATCATATTGTGTCAGTGGATTATTTTATATAAATAGATTATTTTGTGTTAGTAGATTATATTGTATTAGTAAATTATTTGATGCATCAGATTTTAATTTAGCAACTTTGTTAATCAAACTTTGTATAGTGATTTTTAAGACAAAGATTTTTATTAAAATATAAAATTTTTGTTAAATATATTAGTAAGTTAATAGTTTGATTATATATATATATATTTTTTTTTTAAATATTGAGGTGAGTATTTAGACAATTAATGCTTTATTAGTACTGAACATAATGCTTAGCACAAACTAAACCATGATACATTTATATTGTGAGAGTACAACTAGCCACATGTATAACTTTTAATTGCCTATTTAAATAGTTCACCCTAAGGTTCTACACTAGTTGCCGTATCTATAATCTGCTAGGAGATTACCTGTTTAAACCCCTGACCCTATATCTATACTATAATACCCACATCTAATCCTTTTATTTTGGTTTGATTATATTAACATATATATATATAGTTATATTTATCTTTTGTATCAGGACTTTTTAATCAATAGTGAGAATATTTATAAGTTAGAAAAGGTGATTTTTGACTGTGATTTTCATTATCCTGATATCTATTAACTTAAGTTAGTAAATAACAAGGTGGAGTTATTGATCAATAGTTATTTTGGCATACCAGTGTTACTGATTCTTGTTATTGCTATAATCGATAGTTGTTTTAGAGAGGTGGTGATTCTGATCAATAGTTGTCTTAGCAAGCTAGTATTACTGATTTTTGCTATTGCTAAGATCTATGATAAGATGTTAATGATCGAAATGGTGTACTTCGAGGTGGTAGTATAAATAGTAAACCCAAATATCAACTTGAATCAATATTGAGTTTGTAAGTGCTTTTATCATGCATTCTTCAAAAAGTAAGTTTTTAAAAAAAAAAGAAAGAAAATTAAGTTGAGTATTTGGAGAAAAAAAAGAAAGGCAATTGCAAGTAACCAAAAAAATGAAAAAGAAGATTAATAAGATTATTGGGTATTTAGTATTTAGTTAAAAAAAAAGAAAAGCTATTGCAAGCAATTAAAAAATTAAAAAAGAAAATTAATAGAGTTATTGAGTATTTAGTTGAGAAAAAAAGAAAAGTGATTATAAATATCCAAAAAATGAAAAAAAAAGAGATTATGAAAACAATTAGATTATCAGATATTTGATATTTACTTAAAAAAAGAAAAAGACAAGAAAAAGTGATTTATTTATATTAAATTACCTATTAATAATCATGCTTTTATTTAATATATTAGAATAATAATAGTTATAATAAAGATTTTTCAATAAAGCGAAAGAGTTAAAAAATATTATTAAAAAAAATAATAATGTGAAAGTCAAATTTGCAAATGTATAATAAGAAGAATGAATAACCTATTTATAATTTTTACAATTAAATCATATTTTCAGAAGTTGAATAATTTTATCTTTGATTGAATACTTTAAAATGCACTATTAATTCTTAATTTAATATCAGAATAAAATTTATTGTCAGATAATTGTATAAAACAAATATAAGCTTATATTATATAATTTAGAAATAAAATTTATATTATACAATTTATGAATAATTGTATTAAACAGACCTATTGATATGCTGATAACTCTATAGTTAGTTTGAATTATTCAAAATATCAAAACATATATGTATTATTATGTAATTTAGAAATAAAATTTATATTATGCAGTTTATAAATAATTGTCTTAAATATATAAAAGATCTATTGGTATATTGATAACTCCATAGTTAATCAAATCATTAAAAATATCAAAACAAAAAATTTAATTTTACTACAAATAGAATTCTAATAATATTTTTATTTCACAGCTTATAATTTTATTGTAAATTCGTATTACTAAAATTTTAAAACAAAAAAAAGTATATAGTTAAAGCTATTTATATAAAAATGTAAGGAAAGATCTATTGGCATGTTTATTTGAATTTTACTACTGATAATGTAAACAAAGGGTATAATTGTAAAAAGAGAGTTTAATTATCAAAACAAAGAGTATAAAGTTTATTTTAATAATAGTTAGAAAAGCCTATAAGAAATATCCACACTTTAAATTTTTTTTTTTTTTGTATTAAAGTAAGGCCTTGCTTGTATCTTTATTGAGTAATTTATACAAGACATTACATAGATATATATAACAACTTCATTTGTATAACAACAAACTAATATAAATTATATACAAGAATAAAAGTTCAGACTAGAAACTTAGAGTAAGTTAATTATCTATGACCAAAACCTCTAGAGTGGTTAGAGCTCACCTAGATTTTAATAGTTAATATATAGTTTGTATGTATACTGTGTTGGATCTACACTGCAGATTATTGATTAAATTTTAGCTATACTTGTTTTTTGGAAGGGCAGATACTATTATTCTCATATAGTTGGTTAGCTGTATTACAGGCGCAGTTGTATGTCAACTTTTTTTGTTAACACTTGGTGCAGTTATGAGCTTGTGTATCTGTAGATATGATTTTGTTGTGAGATTGTATATTGTGTTGTTTTTTTCATTTAGCAAATCTGTCACAGTATGGTTTCCAGATTTGTTTATAGATCTCTGCTGATGTTAGAAGTAGTATTTGTATGACAATATTAGCTGCTTCTTTATAGTGTAAATCAAGAGGTTGAAGTGATTATAATAGATAGGCTGAAATAAAGCCTTTTAGTGTAGTAGATAGCTGGTGAGTATGTAAAAAGGGGATAGATGGGGAGTTAAATAAGGGGTGGAACTTAATAAGGTCTGCTATAGCAATATATTGGGTCAAAGCTAGACTGCTAAGGTATTTGTTAACTATTTGGATAATAGTAGTATCAGTTATTTGTTTAGGAGTTGGCGAGCTATAACAGCTAATCCAGTGATTTGAGGAGTTCAAAGTGCTACAGAAAAAGCAAGTACTGGCCTGGTAGGTTTTAGGTGCTATGTGGTGAAAGTGAAAGTATGTTGGGAGATCATTAAGTAAGTGTTTAATTCTGAATACTTCATTTGGTTTAGTTTGGGTGATGTAGTACTGGATGAGGTTTTCTGGTTGTTGTTCAGATAGAGCTAGGTAAAGTTCTAGTCAGTTGTTTGGATTGTGTTTTCCCATTCTGTGTTTTGCTTTTGTAATGATTATAATGCTATTGTATAGGCTCTGCAGATGCTTTTGACAAATGGTCTTGTTGGTTTTTCTACATTGTATTCCTTCTACACAATAGTGAAGTGTGGGTTGTATATGTTAGTATAGTTGAACAAGAGGGTGTAGATGGTTGTTGGTGCTGTTTGGCCAAAGTGTTCTAATATTACTGAATCAACTATTGGAATGTGCTTGAACTTTGTTTAGTAAGAGCTAAATATTAAAAGCCTAAATAGCATTTAGAAGTATATGCCAGATAGACTAGTAGTTGAACTTAAAGAACTTAGATGACTTGGGAGAGGTGTGCAGAAGTTTGTAGTACTTAGCCATAATGAATTGGGAGTCAGTAAATATATCAACTTTGGCATTCTGAGGTAGTGTAGCAATGGCAGCTAGAATTGCTATTAGCTTTGCTTTGTATGATGAAGGCCAATTAGAGATTTTGGCAAAAAAGCTGTTAATAGTTTGGTTATCATCAGTATAGACCCAGGCTACTCCCATGTAGCAGTTACTAATACCTATATCTGTTACTAAGCTATCTATATAGAATGTGAATTTCTGTGTATTAGTATTGCTGAGAGTGTACTGAGTTAGTATCTGACATGCATCATTTATATGGAAGAGAATTGGGGCTAGAGAGTCTATAATATTAATATTGGGTGGGGTAGTGAAGTAATAGGATGTTTGAGTACTGTAGAGTAGAGAAGATCTACATAGTTGGCATTGAGCTTGAGTTCTTTGTTACTTGTTCTTCTACCCAAGAATTGTGTTGATATTGTAGAGAGACTTCTAGTGTCAGTGACCTTTAAGCCAGTTGGAGTTAAGCTTGCAGCCTGGGTATAGTTTGCAAAGTACTGGAAGTAGAGAATATGGCAAGTAGTGTTTAGTATCTATATGGTGCTGCTAGTGTGTTATGGAAACTGTGTTGGTTTGTTTAAAGTTTCTTCTTATTTGGCCTATGATAATTTTCTCTTGTTAATAAGTGAGTATCTATAGTTTGAGTCTTTTAGAAATATTGTTAGATTGGTAAACAAATGGGCTAGTTCCTAATAGACGATATTGTAACTGTATAGTCTGGTAATGCAGGCTGTCAAGTATAGTATCTTTCAGAAAGAGAACCAGTCTAGATTTTTTTTTTTAAGAAGGTGTAGCATTCTAAAAGAAATATGTTGCTATTCGAGCATGTATTCATTATCTGCAGAGCTCAGTTGTTTTAAGCAGAGAATGTCTTTGCTTTGGAGCTATTGTTTAAATATATTGTATTTGGAATTCTTTGTGAGTATAGCTTCAAGAAGTGTATTGCTGTCTTGAACTAGTTGTGGCCATGCCCTGTATGGATTAATAGTTAGTCTAATACCTACTTGTTATAGTATTTAGATTATTTTGAAGGTAGTAGTATATCTATTGGGTCTGTCTATACAGAGTTAAGGATGTTGAAGTATACTAGTAGTTGACCAGAGATTGTTTTGCAGTTGCTGAAGTCTGATATGAGTAGTAGTATCAAGTGTAGAATCATTGTTGATTCTGAAAAGTAGGTTGTTAATATGGTGCTGAAGTTGTATGTTCCAGATGTTGTGGATAATGTAGATCTTGTAGCATAGCATTGTACTATTTGGGATAAACTAGAAAAAGAGTGATTTGTGCTTAGTGATCATAAGGTATTTACCTAGAATCAGAGTACATGTTGTTTGGTGAATAACTATATTGTGGATTTTGTATTTCATTGTGAGAATAATAACTGTATTAATGACATAGGCTATTTGTTTGTCAGTTATTTTTTTGGAGTTGGCAGTATTTGCTAGATTAAGAGCTTTTTCTTGAATGAGCTTGATTTGTTTAAAGTGCTTATTGTTGAGAGTAACCAGCATCCCAGGAACTTGAATGGCTGGCTGGCTGTAATTGTAGATAGGTTTGTTTGTAGAAATAAAATATTAGCATTAGCTTGGTTAGATATAAAGGTTGATTTGGAGAGGTTAATCTGAACATTAGCCATGTTGTAGAAAGATGAGGCTGTTTCTATAATTCTTTCTAAGTCTTCTTTAGCCTAGACAATCCAAACAGTATTGCCTATATAGGCGAGAACAGATATAAAACAGTTCCTAAGTCACTATATTTGGCTAGAAAGATAATAGGTTTAGGTCTACATATAAATAATTATACAATTTGTCTAGCATGTGATAGGTTGTATGAACCTAGCAAGGTAACAACAAAAAAACCTAAACAAATCCTGATGTGTTTATATTGTGCTTTTATAGAATTTTCTAATCACATAATGTCTAAAATAAGACAATTTTGTAATTAATAATTGGCAAAGAAGGTACCTACAAAAGATATAAAAGTGTTTTATTCTTTGCTTATTTATTCAACAATAAATATTAAAGATCAGCTCAAGTTATTATTTTTCAAAACAGATTTAAAGAATCATATAAAAAATAGGTTAATAGAAATATAAAAGATAATTGCCTTGCTGATATTTATGATGGTAATATATAGAAGAATTTTAAAAATCAAGATGAAAATTTCTTCACATCAGAACATGCTGATACATATCTTGGTCTTATGATTAATCTGAACTGGTTTAGTCCTTTTAAAAACTTTGTATATTCTACTAGTGCAATATATGCAATTATTTGCAATTTGTCCATGAACACAGATTCAAGGCTCAAAACATAATTACTCTAGTATTGTTACCGGGACCCAAGAAAGTTAAATCACAGCATATAAATTATTATCTTGCACCTTTAGTTGATCAATTGCTTGAATTGTGGAATGGGGTAGAAATTTCCACAAATAAATCTCCTAATAGCAAAAAAATTAAATATGCTATTATATGTTACTTATATGATATTTTAGCAGCCAGCCAGAAAGTTATATGAGCAAATATTGGCAAGAATTGCATGTTTTCAATGTAAAAAACATGTACAGTTTGATGCTAGACATTCACCTAATTTTGGTAGATTTTCAGATATGGATAACTGGTTTGTAGAGCATAATATTGAGAAAATTAAAAAAAATGCATATGAATGGTTATAGTGCAAGACTGAGGATCAAAAAAAAAATATATCTTTCTGAAACCTTGGTGAAATAGTCAGAACTCTACCATCTTCCTTATTTTAACCCAATTAAACATGTAATTGTAGACCCAATACATTGTTTATTTTTAGGAATTGCAAAGTAAATTGTTATATGACTTTGGATAGAAGGTGGAAAATTAAGTGATAATAATCTAAAACTTATAGATAAAAGGGCAAAAAAATTACAACCTCCATCAGATATCAGGAGAATTCCTTATAAAATTGCTATAGGTAAAGGATTTTCTGGATATACTACAGACCAATAGCAAACATTTATAATGATATATGCTACTATGATTATCTGGAATTTATTAACAGAACCAGACCAGCATATTTTTGCAAACTTTGTTAAGGTATTTAATCTGTTAGTTTGTAGAATATTAGATAAAAAGACACTTAATAAAGCTCATCAAAGATTATTAAATGTAGCAAAGTTAATAAAACACCATTACTGAAAAAATTACTCCTAATATCCATTTAAGTTTGTATTTGTGTGAAAATTGTATGGATTATGGTCTATTATATTCATTTTGGTGTTTTTCCTTTGAGTATATAAATAGAATCCTAGATAGATATCAGGTAATTGTTATATATAGTATTATATTATATAAAAATACTTACTGATATATATAATTTATATTTTGTAGGCTCATATAAAAGTAGCTATAGGAATATAGAACCAGAACTTTTAAGAATTATTCTCACAAATAAGTGTTTGGATGAAATTGTATCACATGCTGAAAATAATAACAGGCTATTAGATTCTCTTACAATACTAAAGAGAAGAATATCTGGTAGAAGCATGGCTATTCTGGATAAATTTGAATTACAAGATCTTCTTAAATTTTATAATTTAAGAAATATTATAAAACTGGAAGAAGCCTTTAGTTTCAAATCATTTTCTAGTACATTTCTCGATCTAAAATTAGAAAATGCTGTATTACCATCTGATATTCAAAACCTTTTAATTGAATTTTATAATGCAGCAGAATTAGGCTATTGCTTCATTAAACCTAAAGTGATAACAAGAATTGATCAGATATCTGTGTTTTCTAGTGTTATTCAATATAGATGGCTAAAGTTAGGATCAGAAATTTTTGGGTTTACATTCTCAGCTTGCCATATTAAATCTTTAAGAATTCTAGCAAGATTTGTTGCTTTAGAAGATAAATTAATAGATTTATATTCTAGTCAAGTTCAATTCTATTTTAACCACACTATCTATCTTCCTTCTAGTAAATAAACATATTATCTTGCATTTGTAAGATAGTAAAGATCTACTAAAAATGATAAAACAAGGATCTATATGAAATTTAAAGGTGATAATCTTAGTTGTAATATAGAGTTGTAGAAGCAAGAATTTTGCGAGTTGGGCAGGGACTGCATAATTCTTATATATTAAATATATTTCTGGTTCATAGCAGATATATATACTATTGATATTAAACTGAATCAAAAAACCTAGAAAGTACAATTTATATAAATGCTGATATTTAAAGAGTTTTATTTATAAATATGTATATTTATATCAATTTTATTTTTATTTTATTTACTAAATATTACTTATATACATTTCATATATTATATTTATATTAATTGTTATAATTATTAGCATATTTAAATAAATTTTATATTACTTCAACAAAATTAAGCTTAAATTTAATAATTAATCTTTAATAGTTCATTAAGCCAGCATCACATGACCGACAATCAATAACATGAAGTATAGTTTTTCAATAAAAATATTTAATGTAAGTTCGACATATTAATGTCAGGAATTTTTAATGAATATTTGTGATATTTAATGCATAAAATATAGTATGACAGACAAAAAGATATAGACAAATTCTGATATAAGATCAGAATTATTAATATCAGGAATTTTAACAGAAGGAAACATCGATGTTATATAACTAATCCTTCATCCAGTATGCAACATATAAAAAAATACATGTTTTTTATTATAATAAAATAGTGTTGAATTATAACTATAACATGTATTAGCAAAATGATCTAGTATTGTAAAATCATTTTTTATATATTGCATACTGAGTGGAGAATTAGTTATGTAATATTGATGTTTCCTCCTATTGAATTTTTTTATATTCAATGCATAAAATATATTGTGCCAGACAAAAAAATATATAATTAATAAAGATTGGAATTATTAATATCAGGAATTTTTAAAAAATTTTCAATATTGAATATATAAAATATAACATGATAGCAAAAAATATGTCTTTGCAATAAAATAATATAAGATCAAATAATATTATGAATTTTTTAATGAAGAATATGCATCAAAAATCTAATATAAGATAGCAATTATAATAAAATTAATTATTTAATAACTATATATAAAGTAAAGCCCTGATATTTATATTAGTTTCTTTTCAAATTAATGACAATATAAACATTTATTTGCAAAGAAATGTGTAATTTTTTTGACAATACAAATATAAGAAATATGTAATTTTTCAAACTATAAAAATATAAAAAGGATGAGTTTCTTCTTGTTTCTTCACAATTCTCTTTTTCTAAATTGTTTCTTCTAAATTCTCTTTTTCTAAATTGTTTCTTATAAATTCTCTTACATTATTTTGCAACTTTTTTTTGTTTTTTTTTTTATATTTCTTTACAAAATGAATACTGCAAATTCTGATTATGTCATCTTATATACTAAAAGACAAAGTAGGCAGAGAGTTGGGGTAACTGGTGGAAAGAGAAGCCATAGTTCTTTATCTTTATCTGCATCTTTGTCCCCATTGAGAGGTATATTAGAAATATTGCATATTAAGTTAAATTATATATGTATTTATATATATATCTATATGTAGAACATAAAAGTGTACCATTGGTATTATCTTCTACTAGTAGTAGTATTAGTGGTACCAATACTGATAATGGTTTGGAAAGCAGTTCTAATAACAAAATGTGGAGAGCATTTTGGGCATGTATTTGTTGTTATCAGTACAAGCATAGCTTTGCATAAAATTTTATGCAAAGCTATATTTGTATAATACTATAGTGAAGAGGTTTCAAAAACTAATGTCAAAAAAGTAGAAAGAGAAGGAGAAGATGGGGTTTAACAGAAGAGTGCCAAGAAATGATTGAGTAATCAAAGTGTTAGATAAAAACTGGCATTCCTCTAAGGTAAGATCTATATTTATATCAGTATATATTATTAACTTAACTATATTCAAATAGAATGCTAAGAAGAGATGCTTTGGGGCTTTCAATTTTATCATTACTGAAAACCTGATAGAGATATATATGTGAATGCTACTATAGGAAAAACTGTCATTGGGTTTTTAATTATATCTTGTACTGGACACAATTTATTTAATTATTAAAAACCTGATAACAGGTTTCTTTTAGTTGTACCTATATATATTGCTGATATGCTAATTAGTGTTTTTTTTATTTTGGCAACAGACTTGTTTTTCTTTTTTTTTTCTTATTGTACTTAAATATTTTTACTTTTTAGCTTAAGAAAATTTTATAGTTAGTAGAAAGGGTAGTTGCCGCAAGAAGCACCAAAGATACTGACTGATTCTGTTAGAGAAATGCTCCTTTTATAATAGATCAAACCTCTATACTATCATCCAATGCACCGGCCTGGTTTATCTTCAATAAATATATTGTTGAAAATAATAAAAACAATCCCTTGTTGAGACCTGATAGTGATGCCAAAGCAATAGCTAATAGTGATGCCAAAACAATAGCTGATAGCGACTACAAACCTGTCACTGGAATGAGTAACAATTTACCCAAAAAATATATAACAAGAAACAAGTACAAAAAAACCAACATATGGTTGGATGTTGTTCGTTTATCCCAAGGTATATAAATTTGTATGGTCTTATTGGTTTAAATAACTACTAATAGTAATTCTGAATTTGGTAAAAAAA
>CAJVPU010002323.1:0-10831 GCA_910591775.1 Dentiscutata heterogama | reverse complement strand
AAGTAGCTTGTGTGTTTTATGCTTTACTATTAGCCATAATGTCTAAAGCCGGGTAGTCAACCATAAAAAACCTGGGGTTATCTAAAGCCAGGTAGTGATGTAAACTAATAGCTACATTACTATCCAGCTTTAGACGTGGTAATTTTTACAGATAAGAACATTGATGTTATATGACTGATTTTTCACATGGTGTGCAATATATAAAAAAATAAATTTACAATACCAGATCATTCCGCTAGTACATGTTATGATTATAATCTAACACTATTTTTACTAATAAAAATAGTTTAGATTATAATCATAACATGTACTAGCAGAATGATCTGGTATTGTAAAATTATTTTTTTATATTATTTTTGCTCAGATCTTTTTATTGAACATTATGAAGATACATGATGGGAGTAGTACTTCACTTCACCACTTTTCTCTTCCATCATAACATACTGTATATTGTGCTCATTTAATCACTACTACATATTCTTCTAATTTGTCACTATGAATTTTCTTCCAATATATTCACATTGTTTGCTTATGTGATGAAGTATAAAATAAGGATCGAAAGTACGAGCCCATGCTATGGTGTGGCGCATTCTACTTTTACTTTATTTTATTTTATTTTTTTTGGTTCAGGCCTATGCTATGGTAAGGTACATTCATCTTACTATGTATGACAACTGGTAGTGTATTTGATGCAATGAATTTATAAGGGGGTGTGGTGGATTATACGAAGAAGCCAGATCGTAATTGATCGGGCAATGAAGAGAACAAGTGGACAAGACAAGGAAGTAAGAAAGCAATAAATTTTTTAATTTTCTCTCACATATCTTTATAATCTTTTTTTCATGCGTCTACCTGCATATCTATAATCTCGATCATATAAATATCTATAATCTCAATTACATACATATCTATAATCTCTATTGCATACAATTATATGCATCTATTTCTATTGTCTTACCCATACAAGCCTTTGCTTATATACCTTAATTTATACAAGATTTAATTCATATAAGCCACAAATAGTGATTCTTGCGATAATAACCCTAGCATGACTTCATTAATGCATAGAGTTATTATTCTCACTCAGATCTTTTTATTGAACATTATGAAGATACATGATAGGAGCAGCACAGAAAATCATTTTTTTTTATTATTTTTTTTTAAAAAATCCCATCCATGCTAAAGTGTTTTCTAAGGTACAGTGATACTGTTTGTGATAGCCACCCTCTGATACTCATTATTTGAGAGAGTATCAAACCAGCTTTTATTGCACCCCCCATGTATATACTATGGCCAGAATACTTACTTTCTAACCCTGCATGTTGTATCATTTTTTTCACAACTGTATTTACAGCCTCTGTTGTTATGCATTTTCCTGTTATACTAAAAAAATTGGATCCTCATTTCTCCTAGACCTTCTTACTTTTAAGTACTCACATACTAATCTTACTGGGCAATATGGAGACTCTGTGGGTTCAACTGGGATAAATTTTCCTTTTGCAAACTGGTCAGTTTTTGATTTGTTTATTCTAACCCAACAAATTCTATTTTTTATTTTTAAATCCTCTATTCTAAGATTACAAAGTTCTGCTGGATAACATATTGTATGAAGGCCCAGAGTAATCATTGCACAGTCTCACTTCCAGATTATATTTGATATCCCAATAGATGGGTAGTTTATATAAGTTTTTAATGCTTCCACTAGTAATAGGTCATATTGCCAAGTTGCTTCATGATCTGCATGTTTCAACAATTTTCTTGCTAGAATCTGAACATTAAAGTCTGTAGTTGGGTCTGAGAACCCCCTTTTAAGTGAAAGTAGCTAATTGCAATCAAGTACATTTGTGGTTTCATGGATTGTGACTAGACATCTATTCATACCAAAAAGAACATAATGGTTTTGGGATGTGCTAGGCATGAGGCAAAATTATAAAATTTACAAAAAGTAACAAACTCATCCCATAAATTTTGTAGATGTCTTTCATATACTGTGTTTGGTGATATATATTCATATGCCTTTGCTAGTAGTTTGTTCAAAAATAGAGCTTCACTGCCCAAAATATTTACTGTAGATTTTTTCATAGTTCTGGAATTGCATTTTCTCCAGAGCTTGGCTTGAAGCTTATTGTAGCGCTGGGCAGGTCCATGAATTCTACTTTTTGTTGAAGTAGAATTGGCCACCATGATGCTGACATTCACACTAGGATTATTAATGTTATTTGTGCATAGTACTCTCTTCCATATTCAAATACCTTGTGAATCAAGCCCAAAGGGGGACATACATAATTGTTTTCATTCCTCCAGCTTTGGGTAAAGCAGTTCGTCACTTCTGCTTCTAGGCAATAAAAATGGCTATTAAATTATTCTACTTTTTTTGCATAATAGCTTGCCATTCTGTCTATTGAAAAAGGCCCCCATTTTCTATTTATTTCCTTGTATAAATCCTGGGAAAGTAACCAGTCTGATTTATTGACTAACCTTGTTAATTTATCTGCTGGGTTTAGTTCTGATAGGACCCATTGAAATTCATGTATTTGTATATTATGATGATTGCAAAAGTTCTATACTTCCTGCATTATTTCTTTTTGCCAGGGCCTTTTGCCACCAGCTTCCACAGTTTTTTAAGCAATTTGATTGTCTATTAAAATGGTGATCCAATGACATGCAATTATAGGTGTAAAAGATTCGAGACCCAATATCACTGCTATTGATTCTAGTAATACAATGTCTGTATATTTGCGCTTCGCTTGTTTTCCCAATTTCCAAATGCCTGTTTCTGTCTCAAGGTTGCTGACCATCCAGTTGTAGAAACATCTACATATATTGGAATTATTTGGAAAGGTTTTCATCCCAATCATCTATTTTTCTTTTTTAAGTTTTCTAGTATCCAGGCCACATCGGTAAGTGCTTGTTGTGTTAGATAAACTGTTTTGTTCCATTCCTAGGGTTTTCTGTTTTCTGCATCTATAATTGAATAAAGTTTTATACAGCACACTTTTGCATATATAAAGGCCCGATTTAGACTCATTAGTTTCCTCATTACAAAGAACAAGTGGTAAGCTGTTATTATTTTTTCCAATAGCAGGCTTCTCAAAGTCTGCAGTATAGTATTTATTTTTGCTTTTGGGACAGATACTATTCTTACTGTATTTAAAACTATCTCATAAAACTTTGGTTGTTGTATTGGGTCAAGGTGGCCCTTCTTTGCTAATATGAAACTACAGTTTTTTAGATCTGAGAGTATAAGTAAATCTCTTATTTGTAACAAAACATCATAACAAGGGTGCACAACCCAAATATCGTCTATATGTGATGCCACATGATCTCCAATATTCTATTATTGATCGCATAACTTTGGAAAATATCTATACAGCTTGGTTTAGCCCAAAGGGTAAAATTCGATAATGGTATCAGCTGTTTCTGATTCTGAACCCTAATTGTCTTTGTACTTTTTCATCTATCATTATATGGTAATAACCTTCTTTTAGGTCTAATATGATTACCTACCAATTTTGTTCTACTATATGCAAAAAGGTCTCAAAACTCTCAAACTTGAATGATTTTTTTTAGTAATGTTGCATTCAAATATCTGAGATTGATTATTAGATGCCACTTGTTGGGGCCTGGTTTCAGGGTTAAAAAGATCAGGCTTACTTCTAATAGATATTCAGGTCTTTCTTTTGACTCAGCTACTAAGGCAATTGCTTTTATTTCTAAAAGTCTTTTTATATTCAGATCCGACCATGTATCCTGTTCTTTTGTCAATGGGTATTGAGGTGGATCTGGGCTTTTTATTAGATGCATTAGACCTCGTGGATATAGTGGAATTCTATTTTTGAGCTAGCTTATAATAAGGCTTGAAGCTTGAATCTTCCTTTTTCAATATCCTATATGTTCCTTTATATGTAAATGTTCTACAACCGAAATTGTTTGCTGGGCCCAAGTGTAGTCAATTATTTTTTTGTACTTTTCTGTGGCTTGCCAAATCTATTTTTATATACTAAGTATCCTCTTGATCAGAAGACAAAGTTGTTTTTATTTGGGTCAGAGGGGCAGATATTTGCAAAGTGACCAATGCCCTCACAGATATAGCATTTACCTGAGAAAGATTGGAAACAGCTTTGTGGCTAATTGTAGGGATGAAAGAGCCTGTTGGAGTTTGAATTTGTATTTTTGTAGGTCTCTTGGTAACTATATCCTTTTTGGTAATCATTTTTCCCTGAATTTTTAAATTTCTAATGCTTGTTCTTCTTTACATCTGCTAGAGCCTTTGCTTTTTCAATTAGATCATTTTTTCCTTTTAACTATTCATCTTGTATGTTAGGTAAAGCTGAAGTGATTTCCTATCCATATCCTTCAGCTACCTGTAATGTGTACATTCTGTTTGCAACTTTTTCTCAGGAGTTTTTTATATGATTTATAGCATCATGAACATTTTTTGATTCTATAGCCAGATTGAGCTCTCTTCCCACTTGTTGCAGTGTATTCTATTCATGCTGGTCACATAATCTCTCAAATTTGTGATCTGGCTAAGCTTCATTTATTTCAACTCTTTGCCAGGTATTGCGTATTTGAGCAGATACTAAATTTAACCTATCATTAAAACCCAGAACTGCATTTTCTAATTTTTTAAATTCTAATATCATTTTGCATTCTAGGATCTCTGAACTTTCACCCTCACATTTTCCTGGAAATAGCACTTTCTGTATTTCTTTGAAGTTTCACATGTTTCCTCCATCATACGTATTAGAGATTTGTTTCTCTGTAGTTGCAGGGCAATTTTAGATAGTGGAACTTTTGTTTTCCCTCTAGACTTCTATGCCAGTTCTCTTAGTATTTGTGTTTGGGAGTTACATTCAAGTATGTCTTCTTCATCCAGGTATTCAGAACCTGTTAATTCATCATTTTCATCATAGTTTATCCTTTTTTCATTATCTGATTTTTCAGGTATTGTGCAATTTCTTTCACTTGAAAAATCTCTTATTCTTTGTATTAGATCTGCCTTAGTTCCTTCTGTGGAAATACCAAGGCCACAACAGATTTCTTCTAGGTCACTTTTCATAAGGTTTGTATCTAACATAATTTTTATTTCTTTCTTTTATTTTTTATTTTTTTATTTTTTTTATTTTTATTTTATTTTTTTAAGCACAAGTTATGTTAAGTACAAAGAAGCCAGATCGTAATTAATCAGGCAATGAAGAGAACAAGTGGACAAGACAAGCGAAGTAAGAAAGCACTAAATTTTCTAATTTTCCCCCACGTATCTTTATAATCTCTTTTTTATACTCCTATCTGCATATCTATAATCTCGATCATATGAATATCCATAATCTCAATCACATGCATTGTTACTATTGTAAATTGGAAGAGCAAATGTGATGCAGAGTTTAGCTCCAATAGTTAATGATATACAGGTTGTAAGAATCTAATTTACTATTGGTTAGGGTAAGTACAAGCTATATGGGACGTTAGTAGATTTATAATATGGTGAATGGTGATTTAATCAGACAGAGGTGATAATATAAGGGTGGATTAGGAATAGGGGATGATTGATATAATTAAGTAAAGGTATGATTCTAAACTAGTGATTTAAGCCATAAGGTTTTAGTTGGCTGGCTAAGCCAGCTGACTAAGATATCAGCTAATCGGCTAGCTAATGGCTATACTTCTGAAAAATTTCTGTAAACTTTTCAAAAATTTTGCTTATATTTTATGCTTACTTTTTAGAATTTACCGGAATCCACTATATACTAATTTTTAGCTACATTAGCCAGCCGAACATATTACATTGGCTGGCTTAGCCAGCTAAGCCGGCTTAGTCATGGCTGCCTTAGCCGGCTTAAATCACTATTCTAAACAACAAAATCAATATACTACAGTTCCTTAATTAATAATGTGACTTAACTGATAGTCACTTCCAATTATAGTCAATCGATACTATTCGTTAAACAGAATTTAATACTTCGTTGTTTACTTATTAAACATAGACTCTATACCAGTCTAGATCAACAATTCTGATTCCATAAGGATATGGATCCTAACTACTCAGGGAAAGGTCTCTTCAGCCTCAATGCTTACTTCCGCTATGTTAATTAAGATACCTAGCGTATCCTTTATACAATACTTTAATAAACCTCACGAGAAATCGATTATTAATAAGCGAAAGAAATTCTTTATTAATTTCTTTAAAATATACAATTCAAAGGATTAGGGGTTTTAGAGAATTCTAATTATTAACTAATCGAGAACTAATGTTTCTGGGAAGACCAAAAAGGCCTCTATTTTATATTTGATTTTCTATAGAGAATAGTTTCGCTATGCTCTTCATTCTTAATCCTTGCAACGTATACGTTTCATTACCATCACGTATGCGTTTTACTATCATCACATATATGTTCTATATTATCTCGTGTATACGTTCTGATTTCCCTCAGCCAAATCGTCACATAGCCTGCAACATATACGTTATAATTTGCTAAGTAAATCCCTAATCCGGTAATAAGCCACATCCTCCAAGCCCCACATATATATAAAAATGGATATTTACATAAATTAAATTTAATAAAAATGGAAAAAAATAATAATAATGAACCATGGTTTTGGACCTGAGACCCGTTCAGATCCCAACAGCATATCTATAATCTCTATTGCATACAATCATATGCATCTATCTCTATTGTCTTACCCATACAAACCTTTGCTCATATACCTTAATTTATACAAGACTTAATTCATATAAGCCACAAATAGTGATCCTCACGATAATAACCCTAGCATTACTTCGTCAACGCATAGGGTTATGTTGCACACCGTGTGAAAAATCAGTCATATAACATCAACATTCTTACCTGTAGGTGACTTTGTCACTACCCGGCTTTAGGCATGAGCACTTAGATTACTACCTGGCTTTAGATGACATGCGCCACACTAGCCACTGTGGCTGCTAGTCACGTGACTACCCGGCTTTAGACAGTCCCAATATTAGTTAAAAAGTTCTAAAATTAAACAGAGCCTTTTTTTTAATCTTAAACTTCGAAAAATAGATTAATCGAAAGTTATAAGCCATTTTGTAACGATTTGTCCGTATTCTCTAATACCTCATTACTCTCTGTACTCAGAAACTTGCATATCTAACAGGAGAGACTGTTGATGTTACACGACTGATCCTTTACCCGGTGTCATGTTATGATTATAATCCAACACCATTTTTATGATAATAAAATGGTGTTGGATTATAATCATAACATGTACTAGCGGAATGATCTGGTATTTTAAAATAATTTTTTTATATGTTGCACACCGGGTGAAGGATCAGTCGTGTAACATCAACGGTCTCTCCTGTTCATACAGTCAGACCTCCCTAAATGCATATTCTCTAAATGCATAGTCTCTCTAAATGCATGGCTTTGCATGGTCCCAACTTATATGACACTTATAGATTTTTACCTCCCTAAATGCAATACCTCTCTTAATGCAAGATTTTTTGGCCGCCCACGGCTATGCATTAAGTGAGGTCTGACTGTATCTATATCGATATCGGTATTCCTTATAGACTTTTTTTTTTGTATCTGCTGAACCGACAAAAGGAATTGGTAATAGACTAGCCTGCTATTGAGCAACAACAACCTAATTTGAGGGATCAAAGTTAAAGTAGAGTTAATTCAGTGACCTTAAATGCATTAACTAAGTAACATTACTGCATCAAGAACTGTGTTTTCGCTTTAATAAAGTTCTCTCAGACTTCGATGTCTTTAATGAAGTAAAAATAAGAATCGATTTCTCGAATGATTAAATACAAGTTTTTGTGAATATCATTGACTTATTGTTAGTTTAACCCTCCCATTGTTATTTAATTTTGATTAACTCGCTTTAGCAGGTTTTAGCTTAATATATTTCCAACTGTTAGATGACCGGAATTCTTAATACGAATGTACACATTGTAAATCTTCCATGTTCTACGTTCCGGACAATGGAAATATTGTTTACGATTAAAAAAAATACACAAAAAAAATAATAATAAAATAAAATAATGCTACTGTCGTTAAGGAAACGGGATTCATTAACAGATTTAATGGAAATGGAAATCAATCTAAATGACCCAGATTCATTAAACAGACGTGGAGCTCTTTATTATTACCACAAATTATATGAGAAGTCACTTGTAGATGTAAATAAATCATTAGAACTTAAGCAAAATAATTTAGAAGCTTTGAATATTCGTGGAACAGTTTATCAACTTATGGGAATATTTGATGAATCAATTGCAGATTTTAATAAAGTGTTTAAAGTTGAACCAAATGATAAAGTGGTTTTAACCAATCGTGGAGTGACTTATATAATTGTAAAGAAATATGATGAGTCGCTTGCGGACCTAATCAAAGCATTAGAAATAGACAGATTTTATTGCGGAAACCTATATCTTGATATGGACAGATAGAATCACTTGCCGATTTTAATAAAGCATTGAAAATTAAACCAAATAATGAAATTGCATTAAATAATCGTAGAACAATTTATCAATTGATGGACAAAATATGGTAAGGTGCTCTTTGATATAAACAAAGTATTGGAAATCGAACCAAGCAGCAATATATAATCGTGTGGAAGTATATTGTCAAATATAACGAATGGCATGTATATTTAATAACTGCTTAATTTGGGACTTGATCTAATTACATGCTAATCATAACCTTATTTCAGAAAACAAGCACAGGTTGAATCAATGAATATCGGGTGCATACCGGGAGACAAGTTTCCTGTTATGTACCCGATAGTCTGCCACAGATCCGCATAATACTTTGCTGAATATCAGCTGCATATTTGCAGAATTGGGTAGATCGATATCGGTAATATAACAGCACAATATTAGGATACCCTTATACCTTACTCTTTGCATTCTGGCCTAAAAATAAGAAATCGGGATATCCCAATATCTTGCTGCTATGTTGCTGATATTGATCTACCTCACGATATCTTACCAATATTCTGTCAATATGCAGCTGATATTCAACAGGTATTTGGTGATGGCAGACTATCGGGTACATAACAGGAAGTTTGTCTCCCGGTATGCATCGATATTCATTGATTCAATCTGTGAAGCATAACGATAAGAAATAGACGCGCTACAGTCCACAAGAAGCAATATTCGCACTGAAACTCCTTAACCCACGCACAATCCTATTAATATATGCTACATATTCATTTATTTAATGAAGGTCGATATTTGGCACTATTGGCTCGATGTATTTTAATAATAATATTTAATATACTTTTCAAGAAAAAAATAAAATAAAAGATCACAAGAAATCAGAGTTTTAGCGTTTGTGTATTTCGGATTTGCGGTTCGAATCCGAATCTCAAATCCATTTTGCGGACCACTATGCGACACCTAGGTTCAATATTAACACTAAATGCTGTTGATTACTAATGATTCTATTAGATCATATGTTCATATTTATAAACTCTAAGATGAAATTCTTTTATATTGCAATTTCTCTATTTATTCGTCCTTAAATTGTTGTGTCTCGAGTACATGCTACAGTATCTTCATTATATAATTTAACATTTAACATTTTCTGTAATAAATTCTTTAATGGATAGATTTTAACATAATATTAATTATTACATATGGGCTGATTTTTGGAATTTATAAATACGGTTTATTTTTAAAAAATTTAAAGCTAAATAACTATTAATCTACTGTCCATTTCAAAATTAAGATTTAAATATAAATTACTTTTATGCCACTAGCAAATGAATAGTAAAGATTCATAAAATTGATTATCTATTTAATTACAATACTTAGATAAATAAATAAAATATTTTGCAGACTACACAATCACTAAATTGTAAATATTTATTCATGAAATTTAATGATTTTGTCTTAAATGTTCAATAATCATTTTTTATACTCAAAATTTAAATTGAAACCATGAATAGTAAAAAAACATTTATAATGAATATTGATGTAATCAAATAGTTATTTAACTAGTGTAATTAATAAATTTTATTATAATTATTTTATTTTTATATTAGTTATTTATTTTATTTTATTTTATTTTATCTGTATATATTTTTTTCTTTTCAACCACCAATTTTATTTTGATAACAATACTGATGTATTATTTTTATTACATTATGATATAAACAATTAATCAATAAACTAAAATAGTAATTGATAGCAGCCGGGTAGCTTAAAATTATATACACTCAAAATAATGTATATATATAATTACACAAATATGTAGATTCTGTGGTGTAAGTATAAATGCTCAAATTAAAGTACCTTCACCTAGATAATAGTGTATATGTTTGTATAAAAGTAAATTTGCTTAGAAAAGAGCAAAAATACTCTAAAAAAATAAAATATATATAAGTTCTTAAATTTTAATAAAGTTGAAATAACTCTATATCTATTTTTTATGAAATACAAGTAGTTAAGTAAAATACTTGTCTTCTAAATTTGATTTAAAATTTAATAAAATCTTGTAAAACCTAATTTGACAGATGGATTGACTTTAAATTCATTAAAACTCAAATCTTCTACTTAGTAATAACCAAAATTTAGCGAGTTGGTTGCTAATTGATTTGAAATATTATATAATCTATAATTAGCTTAGTTAAATTAAAGGTGTTTATATTTAGTAAATAAGTATTTAAAGTTATAAATATTTTTTTTTTTGACTTATATTAGAAACTAAATAATATATAGTAATAGTTTTTTTTTTATTAGCTATCAATTCACAAAACCTAACATATGAATAGTGAGTTACACCTTGGTTAGCTTAGGAATGGATGGCAGTTGTGACCAGAGGGTTTAAATGGGTATCCC
>CAJVPU010002322.1:0-10832 GCA_910591775.1 Dentiscutata heterogama | reverse complement strand
GATACCAGAGGGACCACATGCTTTGTTATTAGGAAGTTGGTTAATGGTAAGTAGGACCTCTTCTTCCGTAAAGTTTAAAAGGATATTGGAGTACCAGTTAGGGTTGATATTAGGTTTGGGATCATATTCAGTTTTCCATTGGGAATTAAATATGTCAGAGTTGATATGTCGGGGAGCAGTCCAGTTATCAAAATGTTGTAAAATATGAGATTTAATAATAGGAGGGTCAGTAATAATATCGTTGTCAAGTTGGATATTATTGAATTTGACAGGGTCTTTGTGACGGTTTAGAATACTGTTGATCATAGAGGTGGGTTGGGTTTGTAATTTGGAGCATCTTATCGATATATTTTATACTCTTATTAAAAGACATAATATTAGTATTTGGAGTGTGCTATATAGTAAACAAAAAATCAGAATTGATAATCAAATACGCATCAATAAAACAACAAGAAAACTTGTTTAAAATAGAATTTAATGACTACAGAGAATAGTAACCAATTCAATAGAATAACTTAAACATTAAAGAAATATCTTGAAGACTTACAAGGAATAATTCAATTAGATTTATTAATAGATTTAACACACCAACAAATAGTCAAACAAATTCAAAACCTAAACAATAAATATTCCTGTGCACAACTAAAAGAAGGAACAAATAAAAACTACTGCCTAATATCAATACTAGACAAAATCAACAGAGTAATATTTACAAGAACAATTAGTTTTGAACAAACACCTGAAAAACGAAGAGAAGTTGAAGAAGAAATTTATTTGGAAGAATTAAAAGAATTAAAGAAAGACCTAGAAAAACTAACTGATTACGAACTAGAACAAAAGCTTGAACTATTACAAGAAAACAACATCTTAAATATCAATAGTTTTATAATTATATATAAAAATAACAGAGCAAAAAATATAGAAGAAATAGATCGAGAAATACAAAGATTTGAAAGATATGTAAATAAAAGGAAAGAATATTTGAAAGAACTCAATGAACAATAACACAAACACACACTGAAGACTAGAAAGAATAATACAACAAAAAAGATTTAAATTTATCTAAAACCTCTTATATAGAAAATCAAAATTTGACCAGCAAAAGAAATACTTGACTAAAGAACTAAAGAACAAATAATCGACGATATAGTTAAAACTATTGAAAGACTTCAGAGAAGAATCTAACCAACAAATAATAATCGAATAGGAATAATCTTAGTATTACTACAAGCTGTAAAACAACTGTCAACATCAATAAGTATAACCGAAGAGATTATATTCAATTACGAATCAATTGAATTACAAAAATGGTACATAAATAAACTAAATATTGTGCAATCACAATTGGAAACCATACTTGATGAAATTCAAGAAAAAATACAAGATCCAATAGCCCAAAGAGAAGTTTATTTAATACCAGACAGACTAGGATCAATTACAATCTATATCATTAATATTATTAGAAACTTATATTTATTAGAAGGAGCAACTTACTTTAACTATAATGAAGAAATACAAGCCCAATTATTAGAAAAAAGAGCAAAACAGTTTCAAAAGAATAAAAAAGCAAAAGAACTAATAAATAAAAGAACTAAAAAACTACTCCAAGAATTACAACAATTAAATGACTAAGTGGAAAAAAATTAATATAGAAAAGTACTTTGATTTTTATCACAAATTATCAAAAAAGGAAAATCCCAAATACAAATCAACTATAGAAGAAACAAAAGGATATTTCAAAGAAATATTTAAAGATATTGAAGAAGAATATTACAAAAAAGTTTTACAATTAGAAGTCAACGGAATAGCAAATTCTATAACCTCCTTATTCCCTAAAAAACCAGAAATGAATTTTATCTTTTTTTTAGCAAAAACACTCAGAAACTTAGACTATTGCATTAACAAATTCATCTCTGACATCAAAGATGTAAACTACTCTGAATATTCTTTTGTATATACTGAAGAACAAAACAAGAAAAATCAAAGATCAGTTTACCAAAGCGAACTTGAATCCCAAATAGATGCTATATATAGAACAGTAATAGGATTCTATATAGGAAAGAAATTTGATAAAAGAACAGTTGAAGAAATAAAAGAAGAACATAAAAAATTCTGAAAAACTAAATGACTTATTGAAAACATCTAAACCCAGAATTATTATTTGAAGAATACTACTGTTTTAATAGCAAACCACATGAAGAAGAACAATAAATAAAACCTAAAAAATTAACAACTGACCAATCCCTAAAACTGTTAAAATTATTAATACACAACTTAAAATCAGAACTAGAAGAAGTAATTCTCAGAAGTATAGTTCTAGAACAAAAAACTTTAACAATATATAATTGCTACTATAATGACGACTATCTTTGGATAGCAACAAAAATAAAAGATATTCAAAAAACAATTGAGTGGCAATATGATCAAAACACAAGTGTATATACTAGAAAAACTTTTAAAAAATTCAAAAGACAGTGTAGACAAGAAAGCTATAAATGATACCTTGAAGAGATCTATAAGAAAAAAACAGGAATAAGTATAAGTAGAAAATATTGGAAAACAGAAAGACAGACGTAGGAGAAATTTAAAAATTACCATGCAAAGACTTGGGAACGAGAATGCAATTACTGGAGAATTATTGAACCCAGAATTAAACCAATGCGTGAAAAGATTGAACCAGAAAGACCAGCTACAAAATGACTTGGGAATATACTCAACCCTGAAACTATTAGCATACCTTAATAAACAAATATTCTTACACGATCCATATCAACTACCAAATAGAATAATGACTCAAGCAATAGGATTCACAGTAATAGAAAGAGAAATATATATTTTACTAGCCAAACAAATCAATCCAAATAAAAGTTTTTACCGAACATTCAATGGAATGGGAGAAAAAGGAAAACTAGACCAAAATGGAATGCCAAAAGAAATCATAGAAGTAACAGCCTTAAGAGAAATATTTAAAGAATCCGAATTGGTAATAAAAAATAGTAATTTAATAAAAATTCAAGAAAATTCATACTATTCAACAGAAGAATGGATCACAACAGGATGCAAACCAGAAGAGGCAAAATATTTCATTACATTAGGACTATTTATTTTTTGACTAAACGATGAAGAAATGCCCAAAAATACTGAACCAGAAACCTTAGGACCATGGAAACTTTATTTCCTAAGACAAATAGAAGAACAACAAATACCTCTCATACCAATGATACTACAAAATCTTTTGTATATATTCCAAAGAATTAAAGACTATCCAATATTAGAATATGTGAATAAAATAAAAACCGCCCACCAATATAGGATAATAAATCCAAAGAAAACATTCACAAAACTATTTGAAGCTGAGCCTGAAAAAGAAGAATTAACACCATTAAACATGGAAGAATTTGAAGAAATCATGATAAATAAAGAAATAATAACTGCAAAACAAATCAACCTATCAAAACTACCAGACAATATTTTAGACAAATTGAAGAGACAATATTACTATTATAATCTTAAATACGACAATAATGGACAAACGTACCAGATAAAGATACGACAAACAAGTGAACTCCAAGTTACACTTGTAACAATCAAATTTTTAATGACTGAATATAAGTATCTTATCTAAAAATAACCGGTAATACATATCCGGCCACCTTAAACTTAACCTTAGCCATTTTTACTAGTAACGTACCTTATTTAACCAAAAATGGTTGATGATCATCATTAATTTTGGGATAATTGTTTTGGTCAAATGAGGTGCGTCACTAATAATCTGCGTGACAAATCGTGTTACTGTTACGGGGTGATTCGTACGGTCGATAATCTATACTATAAAATTTTTATAGACTTTATGTGATAAGGCAACTCGCCAGAGGCGTGACGTTGGTGATTTGGTTCATATAATATAAAGGAATTATTATCGGGTTAGTGAACTTATGTGCCCCTTCCTCGCACATAAGTGTCGTAACCAACCTTAACCAAGCTACGTCCTTTTTATAACTTAAAGGACTAATGAGGCTTAAACAGAACTCACCTTATTGTATAGTGGCTTATTCTTTTATCGGCCGATAAACTCCATAAATTATCTAAACCTTAGAGCCTGAAATGAGCCTTATGTGAGCCAATAGGAGTGTAGGATAAGGCTCTTTGAGCCGGCTTAATAGAGAACACTAGAATTAAATTTGATAAATGTAAAATCAATGTAAGGGCTGATGTTGAAATTGGCAGAAATTCTGCTTATTTTATATAATTGTTAGAGTTTAGGGTCAGTGTTTATTAATTAGTACTGAGGTTTTATAGATCTAAATAGAGACCCAAAATTTTAGCATCAACCCCCCGCAATCAATTTTAAAGACTCGACGAACATTCAAATATTCAGCAAAAATTTTTTCACCGATGCCTGAAAACCTAAATTTGTGAACAAACAATGCTCGAAAATTATCGGTTTCAATCTCCATAGGAGATAGGGATGTTAATCGGTCCTTTGGGATCGAGTCCTAACCGATCCTGGCAGATCCTTTCAAGGATCGGTAAGGATTCGGTCCTTAAGTCACGTGAAAACATAATACATTTACATAGGACTTAGATCCTGGATCGATTTATTTAACAATACAGAATTAAATTGATTGGATGAACCATTCAGAATATCCAGTTCAGGATCTGAATCCTGTATGAATGCATTGTGTTTTCACGTGAATTAAGGATTTGAGTCCATCTTCCCGTATCGCCTGAAAATGTTGCAGTCACGTGAGAATCGAAAAATTCTTTAAAGTTTGTTTAGGTTAGGGTTAGAGGAGCTTTAATAGTAAAATCGTTCAAGGAAAACTTTTTGTTAAAACACAAGGCAGTTTCTTACGCTGCTTTTTGAGAAACAAGCGATTTTTGACAAAGCGAAAGTTTGTTTTGGATTTTCCCGATTGTGTAACGTTTCACTTGATCTTGAAATCTGATTTGTTTACACCACAAAAATTTCACGTGACTGCAACTTTTTTCAGGCGATACTGGGGTAGTCATTTGAGTCCAGGACCGTCCTAGAAGATCCTAGGATCGGACTGGACAGGACTCGTAATTTAACATCCCTAATAAAAATTCAGACCGATTACTATAAAATACCATAATTTTTTAAATCAGTGCATCATTTCATGCTACTTGAAGAAATTGAAGCATAAAATAACCGTCATTATTACTAGGTTCGACGATTCTCATATCATTAAATGGAACATTTATTTATAACACTTTCTATGACGTAGTTACTACACAATTTATAGCTTAAATAAAGTTGAAATTATACTTTATTACGGAATTACCAAATCACTAATTAGGCTATATACTCATTAAAATTATTGTTTTGAAGCTTCTTCGCCTAAGAGCTCTCTTTTATTAAGATCATAAAGAGCTTTCTTATATACATATTGTATTGCTAACCTTGCATAATTTGGATTTACGGTGTGAAACCCGAAAGGTGACCTGACGGCGGGCACGTGCCCACGTGATGCGGGAATTCCTAATTTAGATTTACCGGCAGAATTCGCAGAATTCTGCGAATTCTGGAGATCCCGTGAATAACCCGCATTACAACAATAAGACAAATTAAGGGAATAAGGTGAATTAGGGGAATAAGGCGAAAAGTGGAATTATTGAAATACCTAGAATAGCTATAATTGTAAATATTCCGTCTGTAAGCAAAATGTCAATATTTTATAAATGGCCAATTGTTTTTAATAATTTTAGCCTTAAATGAATTTTATGAACCAGCGCATAAATCCTGTTTTAAATATTAATTTAAGTACAAAATTATTGAAACGAATGAGCAATTCTTGGAGTATTGGTGCATCATTGTAAGCGATCACTTATCGTGTAACAATGGTATTTCGTGAACAATAAACTGTATTAGACGATTTCGTGTTTAAGAAAGCTTGCTATTTATAGAGAACGCCGAAATATTCACATATAGGTCAGGTTTGAGTTGCGTATTGTCCATATAAATTTTTTTTTTTCTGAAAAAAAAAATTGCGTTTTTTGGCCAAAATTATTTATCTAAAAAAGCTATATTGGTAGTGGTGTTCTATTTTTAGCAACACCTATCTACAGATATTTTGGGTGTCCAATCGATTAGTTGCCAACTATAGTTTCCAACTACAGTAATCGATTTCCATATCATGTTATTAAATTTGTTGATTAGCCAATTAGATTAGGTCACGCAATGTTAGTTTTTCGTTTTGCATAACCCACCGACCCAATTTTTCAAAAAAATTATTACTGTATTATATTTTTTTAAAGTTCCAATTATTCCATTTTTGCTATTTAATTTTTTTCCATAAATTTATCCGGTATCATCCGATAGCGAACTTAATTTTTCGTAATAACCCAACAGGTCTGTTAAAAAACAAAACCAAACAAAATTTCCAAATTTTCTGATTCCATGTTATGCAAAACAAAAAATTAACTTGCGTGGCATTAAATATGAACACGAATCTATTAATTTATAGTAAAATTTTATTTTTTTAAAAAAGAAAAATCTGACCCGCCGACTGGAATTTCGGAACAACCTTCCTAGCATGACCACTAAAAACAGTTACATCGCTGTTTAAAATTTGATCTGATCTCGTAACCCAGCAGGTCAACACATTTTTTTTTTACATTATATATTGATATTATCGTTATAAAACTTAATTAAAATTTTAAATACTATCGTTAAAATTTTTATTGTGTTTAAAAAAGAAAAAACCAAGTTTATTCGAATGATTTGAACTTTTATTATTGGCTTTACATAATCTTAAAATATGAATATTTGCAAGTTTCGAATTACGTTTATACTATGTTTTTGGAAGATTCTTTGCTTGGTTTAGATTTTTTATATCCTCTACCATTTTCTGAATTGGTTTAAAATTTGATTAAATATTTTTCAACCATTTTTTTTGTTGAGGAAGACTATATGACTTTTCAAGAAGGTCAAGCATCTATATTGAAGTAATATCGATATTAATACTTCTATTTATTATGTTGTATAATTAATTCGATAAAAATAATAAATAAGCTAAACCTCATGAAGAGTTATTTTATATTGAACGATAATTTCTAATGCAATTTCATTATCTTTACTTAATTCATCATCTTTTGCAATATTCATGAATCCTTTTCTTCACTTTCCATAAGTTTTTTATAAATGATATCTTCAAGATCTTCAAGCTCTATAGCATTTTCTTGCATTTCACAAATGTCATTTGAATTTTGCTTCTGATACTTCTGTTTTTGGCCTTTATTTATATGAGTTAAGCATTCAATACATGTTTTTTTCTTTTACTACTGTCAAATTCATTAATCTGTTTGTTTTTTGGCAAGACAACTATTTTTTCAGATTTAATTTGGTTAAATAATTAATTTCTATTAATAAATTTTTATGAATTTTTGGTAAGAAAAGTTTTAAGCAGCACTTGTTATTGTTGTATTATAAGCAGGTATCATCATACCAACAAATATCATCATATTTATGACATTGTAATATTATTAATAAATATTATCATAAATGGCTAATATATTGTATCTTCAATTCTATAACAAAAAATATACTTTGATAATACACCAACTATATCTTCACACTCTTTTACACTTACACCTGCCCAACATGTGACTAAGTAATTACTTGTAAATTAATTAATAATCACTACATATTCCAAGATAACAATTAAATATAGTGAAAACTACTATTACTCTAGCTGTATTATAAATACTTCATTCTCTATTTTCTATATTTTTGGCTTATTTGATGATATTATTAGACAACGAATAGAACAACTATCAAAATTCTCAAATAATGATATGACAAATAATTTAACTATATTCTATACACTCCAATACTCACAATAGCAATAACTTAACTAATCAATAAACCAACTACAGTTCAAAACTTTCTCTTTTTCACAAACTAAAGTTTTAAGCTATAAATAATTTTTTTCAAAAACCCAACCAAACTCCCAAACCCCAACTAAATTCTTTTTCTAATCTCTTTCCTTTTACCTTTATACAAGAAATCTTTTTTACAAATACCTTTAGTACAAATATAGAAATTAACCAACTTATTATCTCCCAGAAGCTCTTTACTAATAACAAGCTTTTTACAAATAATAATCCTTCCAAATCTTCAAATTTAAACACAACTAAATCCTCTAATAATACTCGTTCTTCTGTAACTAATGTCAAAAGCAAAGAAAATAGTGACCAATTCAAAAATACAACTACTATACCCAATCTAACTCTTAACCTACACTTGAACCCAAACCCAATTCTAACCCATTATTTGATTGGCTACTCAAGTTTTATATTACTCAAGATATAAAACCTAATAAAAAATTCCAAACCAAATTTTTTAATTATATATTTGAGTTTTTAAAATTTTATCTTTATAATTTCTTTTTTAGAAAAGAAATTAAACCTGTAAAAGTAAATTAATCAACTTATAAAGCCTCTTTCAAATACTTTCTATATTCTATAGCTAATTTCTAGCTATAATTTTTAATAGATATTATCTTTGATTACAACTTTGATATTAACTCTAATGCCACTATTTATTTATCTTGAAACTACTTTTAACTAAATTATAAAGAGATCTTTGTTTTACCAATTACAGTTCTATCTTATAAAGCTCAAACCTATTTACAACTTTGCTTAAATATTGCATAACTATATTTTTATCTTTTAAACAATTACCAAACTATAAATTATAAAAAGTTTATAAAAGATTTTGATTTTAGACTTAAACACCCCAAAGTGAATCTTTAATTGACAGCTTTGATGAAGATAAACTTTATTTTAATATCAAATCCAACTCACAATTTAATATTTACCTCTTATTTAATATTTCTAAAATTTTTTTTTTACAAAACTACTGCACACCACCTCTAACCAACTCTTTAAATATTTATAAAGAATAGTTTAACAAATTTTTTTAGCTTATGCTTGCCAATTTAACACCTACCTAACAAAATAAAATATACTTACTTCTTAAAAACAAAATTTGCTAACAATTTGTTTTCAGTTTTGTAGCCTTTTACTATTTAATTTTAAATTTTAAAAATTCTACAAACTACTCTAATATCAATATAAAGCTACTAAAGCTACTAACTTCTACATGCTAACTTGTAATAATAAAGACTATAAATATCAAATTAAAAAATTTCTTCACAATAGAAACCAACTCTATAAAGATATTTTCAAGAAATCATATTTTTTTATTTTAGAAAAAAATCCAAAATACTTAAAAAATTTTATCTTAATCTATCTATCTTTTTCATTAATACAAAACATGAAGTTATTCTTAAAACAACTATATCTACCAAGCTGCTCAAAAATATAGCCAAACAAGCAGAAGAAGCAGCCTGCAAACTTAACAACATTACCTCAAGCCCAAATTGCTATAAAGTTTATTTCTACAAATATTTAGCTCTCTATTACCAAACTATACTAGAAAACTACAATATCTTCAATAACTCTAAACAAGAAGCTATCAATAAAGCTACTTACTCTATTATTAATACTCACTTTTTTACTAAATTATAACTTATCTTGACTATATCAAAAACCAATCTTATATCTTTTTACAAACTATTAAATATTACAAAAAAAATGCTTATTTTAAAGCAGATAAAATACTAAAAAAAAATTTAATATCTACTTTCAACCTATTACTAATTTAGAATTATTATTTTTAAATTAGTCTTTTTAGTAAATCTGTTTTTTACAATATAGATGCAGCTACCACTTTATTAAAAGATATACTCATATAGTTAATAAAAAAATAATATAAATAGATAGGTTAATAAGCTTATTTATCTGGAAGAAGTTGATATATACATTTACTAATATATATCTAGAGTATTGTTATTTTTTGCAAAACTATAAGAGCTAGGTATATAGTAAGTAGCTTTGTAAAAAACAAATCTAAGGTATCATTTCTAATATTTTTAGACTTCTATAACTCTTCAATCTGCTTTAATAAATTTTTTCAATATTACCAACTTCTACTTTTTCCATTATCTCAAACAATTAACTCTTTTTTTTTTCACCTAATTAAATAGTCTTTGAGAAAATCTACAAAATAAACTTATAATCTCTATTAAGTCTAACTATAGTAAAGCCTATATCTATATTCTACAAAAACTTTGCTCTCTTTTTGACTACTTAAGAGTAAAATATAACTATTTCCAAATTCATATAAAATAGATTGTAGATCAATATTGTATAACCAATATAATATGGTATTATATAATTTACATGTAAACAATATGTAATTTGACCAATTATAATTAGCAATACTTTATATAACCAGGAGAAAATATATAGCATCTAAAGAAATTTTTAGTTATATGTAAAATTAATTTTTTTAAACCAATATGTATTGTACAACTTTATTATTATAAACAAACTATTTTAAACTACATATTGTATAAATTTAATACAAATTGGTTAAAATATTAAAAAGTTTTATTAGAAAAACTTTTTTGTTTACTATGTAAAAATTCAATATACCATGTAGATCATATAAAAATTGATCTATATACACCTTATCTTTAATTATACCTTATCAAAGTGCTATTTTTGCAAATCTCTATACTTCTTTAAAATTATATATATACTAACACTAACTTATTTAGTGACTATAAAATCTTTATTTTATGTTAGTCTTTTCTTTATACTCTATAAAGCCAATGTAGATATAAAACTTATACTTTTTTTTTTTTAATTTTAAGGTTGAGGCCTTGCTCATATTTTTATTGAGTAATTTATATAAGTAATTACATAATATTTTATAAAGAACTTAATTTGTATAATAACAA
>CAJVPU010002321.1:0-10832 GCA_910591775.1 Dentiscutata heterogama | reverse complement strand
CATTAGGGTTTAGGTAGAGTTTGGTTGTTAGAGTGTTGATTTAGATTAGTTTAGCATTAGTTGATATCCGTGAGGCCCATATTTGGAGAGACCAGATCGATTCTGCACAAAATGCGTGGCAGATCCTTGATTTTGATTGGCTAATGGCCGAGAATCTTTCAAAATTTTGGCTCGCATTACATCTAATTTCGAGCCAGATTTAACTTTTTAATTTTTTCATTACAAAAATAGAAATTTTTAAAAAATAAGCTCGTGTTATAGTAAAATTGGCCCAGGAACAATTTTCACTTAATAGGTGGCTGCGATTTCATTAGTAAAATTGTAAGTAATTCTGGCCTAATTTTTTGATTGTTGCTTGTAGCCAATCAAATCAAGGATCTGCTGCGCGTTTTTTGTGCAGCACACTAATTTCTTCTTACACTATTGGTTGAAATTTTTGTGATTATATAGTTATATTAGATTTGGTAAGCAAAGTTTATATTAAAATTTTACTAGAAATTTTTTTATTAGTTTTTTGTTGTTTTGTTAATTTTTACATTATACCAGATTAGAGTTGTTGGTAAAACTAATTAATTTCACCAGAAAACTGGTGCATCATAAGTGCACTATTGAAAATTAGTTTTATCTATAATACTGGCTATCTAATAAAAAATTCTTAAACCAAAAAATCATCTTAATACCAAAAAAAAACTATAATATAGTAGCTAAAAACTTTTAAAAATATAAAAATAGTAATTTTATAGTATATTAATATAAAGACAAAAATAGTATATAAAGAAGTATAGCTATTTGTTGAAGTTATTAGAAAAATTTTTATTTTTAATTTTTTTATTTTTATTTTTTTTATTTTTATTTTTTTTATTTTTATTTTTTTTATTTTTATTTTTTTTTATTTTTATTTTTTTTATTTTATTTTTTTATTTTTATTTTTTTTATTTTTATTTTTTTTAAGGTGAGGTCTTGCACATATCTTTATTTAGCAATTTATTGAGTAATTATAATAAAAACCCAGTTTGTATAAGACAAATCATCATAAATTACATGCAAAAATATAACTTCAGACTAATTTTTTGCAATCTAAACCTACTAGAGTGGTCAAGATTCACCTAGATTTAATAGTTAATATATAATTTGTGGGTATGTTATATTGAATTCATGCTATGAACTACATTCTACTCTCATTATAACAGACCCTGATATAGCAGATACCTTATTATAATGGAGTATTTTTTTAAAACAATTTAAAATTATTATTATTATTTTATATATTATTATAAAAGATATTTATTTATTACAAATATAATAAACAAAATTTTTCAGCCTGAAGGGTTCATTATAATGAGGGTAAAGTGTATTAGTTAAATTTATATTGTGCTTGTCCTATTAGAGAATAATTGTTCTTATTGTTGTTATTATCATTAGTGTGGAGTTGGTGAGGTAGGCCACATAGACAGTTGTATATAAATTTTCTGTATAATTATCAGTTTTTATACTGTGGCTATGTTTGTGTTGCTAGTGCTTGATTATATGCTTGGATATTGTTTTGTTTTTTCTATTTTGCTAGTTGGTCATAGTAAGGTTTCCAAATTTGCTTATAGATCTCTGCAGATATATTTAGTTATATTTGGATAAAAATATTGGCTGCTTCTTTGTAGTGTATATCTGCTACTAGCATGGTTTAAATAAGGTCTAATGAGATAAAGCCTTTTAATGTGTTGATAATAGATATGTATCTATATTTAGAAGAGAAGACTGGTTGATTGATAAGTAAGATGCAATTATATTAATTATTGTTTTTTGTTGTGCAGATATTAAATTCACTAGCTGTTTGCCTACTATTTCTGTAATAGAGCTTTGTATTATTTGCATAGATATTTAGAGCCTTGAGCATATGAGCTAGTGTATCAGGGAGTCCAGAGTATTATAGAGAAAACAAGTTGGGGATTGATAAATTTTTGGCAATATGTGATGGAAGTGTGAATATGTGGGTAGATTATTAAGCATGGTTTTGACTCTAAATGCTTTCATTTGGTTTAGCTTTGGGGATGTAATACTAGAGGTAACTTTTTAGTTGTTGTTCAGGTATTGCCGGTAGCATTCTAGTTAATTGTATAAGTATATTCTTTTGATTCTGTATTGTATTTTTGTGAAGCCCACATAGCTATGGTTTCTGCTCTGCAAATACTCTTGATAAAATATCTTGTTGGTTTTTTTATATATTGCTATTTCTATATAATAATTGAATATAGATTATACATATTAGTGTGGTTAAACTAAAAAGTATGTAATAGAGCTATAGGTGCTTCTTGGCAAGTAGATCTGCTGTATTATTAAGTGAGTTCTCTGAGTGTGCCTAGACTTTGTAAAGTGTAAGCTGGATATTAAAAGACTTAACAGTATTAAGAAGTGAGTGCCAAATTGGCCAGTATTTGAATTTAAAATACTTTGAAGATTTTGTAGAAGTGTTTAGAAGTTTGGTATACTTAGCAATAACAGATTGTGAATTAGTGAATATATCAACCTTGGTATTCTGAGGTAATGTAGTAATAGCTGATAAGATTGCTATGAGCTCAGCTTTGTATGAAGATGGCCAGTTTGTAATTTTAACTACAAATTCATTAATAACTTGGTTGTTGTAAACTTGTACCTAGCTTATTCCTATAAAGCAGTTGCTAGTACCTATCTCTGTTACTGAGCTATCTATATAAAATGTAAAAGTGTCTATTATAGTTATTGAATGTTTTTTGTATAAGAGTTTGGCATGCTTCACTGTCATGAAACAGAGTTGGAGCCAAAGAGTCTATAATATTAATGCTTAGTAAAGATGATGATATAATAGGGTGTTTAATTGCTGTAGAATACAGGAGGTAAATATAGTTAGCATTGAGTTTAAGTTGTTTATCAACTGTTTTTTGCCTAGAAACTGTGTGAATATAGTTATGAAGACTTCAATTGTGTAGTAATTAGCTAAGCAGTTTAAGTTGAAACTATATTCTGAGCATGATAAGTATAAAATCAGTAGAAAAGAATATAGTAGATAGTAATGAGTATTAATGTTATGCTGCCAGTGTGTAAAAGATACTTTGTTAGTTTGTTGTATTCTTTTTCTAATTTGGCCAATAATAATTTTATCTTGTTGATAGATAAGGATTTATGGCTTTAGTTTTTTTGAAATATTAATAGATTGATATGCAAAGAGATTACTACCTACTGGTTGGTATTGTGAAGCTAGAGTACAATATACTGAGTCATCTATTACTATCTCTTCAAGAAATAAAAACTATTGTAGCTTTTTGCATTAGGCAAGTGAAGAAGTCTTGGTGCAATATGTTGCTATTCGAGTAAGTATTCATTATCTGCTAAACAAAGTTGCTTCAAATAAAGAATATTTTTATATCAGAGTTGTTATTTAAACACTTTGTATCTGGTATTCATACTTAGTATTGGATCTAAGAGGATATTGCTATTCTGAATTGTCTGGGGCCAGGCAGTATTTGGATTGGATATGATGCTAACACCTGATTGTTGTATGAGTTGGATAAGTTTGCATATAGTAATATATTGATTTGGGCTATTTATAATAAGTTAGATATGTTGAAGTATACTAATGACAAAGGTTATTTTGTAATTGCTAGAGTCTAATATGAATAGAGGAACTAAGTGTAAAGCTATTTTTAATTCTAAGTAGAAACTTGCTAGTATAATGTTGAAGTTGTATGTTCTAGATATTATGAATATTATAAATATTGTGATTGAGTATTATATTATTAGTAGTTAAATATGAAAGATAGGCTTTGTGTTTAGCAATTGTAAGGTATTTGCCTAGTATTTTAGAGTATGTAGATTGGGGAATAACAATATTTTTTAAGTTCTATAATCAATTGTTAGAATTATAACTGCATTAATAACATAGGCTATTTGCTTGTCTGTTATCTTCTTAGTACTAGCAATATATACTAGATTAAAAGTCTTATTCTGAATAAGTTTGATTTGTTGTAGATGCTTATTATTAAGTGTAAACCAGTACCTAAGGAGCTTAAATGGCTGGTTAGGAGAGATTAAGCTAAGAGTTATTTGTATAAATAAAATATTTGTTGCTAGCTGTTTGGATATAAAGACTGATTTGGATAGATTAACTTGGATATTAGATATTTTGTAGAAGAATGAAACAACTTGTATTATTTTTTCTAGATCATTCTTGGATTGAGCAATCCAAAGAGTATCATCTATATATGCAAGTACTAATACTGAACATGCTAGCTGTTTGGCAGATAATAAGTTAAGGCTAGTTTTTCAGGATATGTACATGTTATATTCAGGTAGATATAGAAATATATTTGTAATGAGTGAGTCATAATAAATTCTCTATAATAATGGGGTAATAGTTTACCCTTGGTCTATTCTATTCTGAACTGAGTAGTCATTAGTAAGGCCAAAATTTGTAATAACTCTATTTGTGCAGTCTGAGAGAAGATTAGTAAGAATGCTGATGAGTGGTTGAGGCATGCTAATCCTATATAATAATTTTTGAAACAGGTCTAAGTTAATAGAGTCATAAGCTTTGCTTATATCTTGTGACAGAATCCAAAGTTGGTTTGAATTGCATACTGCATCCTTTATAATATTGTTAAGGATGTGAATTAGAATAGAGATAGAATTGCCAGGAAGTGCAACATAGTTAAAAGAGGAAAGAATATTATGTTTGGATAATATACAATTTAGATAGTTAGTAAAATATTTAGTGTAAAGTTTTTTGATATGTTCCAGAAGGCTGATAGGCCTAGTGTAGAGAGATTGCTATCAAAGATTAGTTTTTTAGATATTGAATAGATTTTTCTCTCTTTTCATTGTTTAGAAATAGTTCAAGAGTTGAAACATCAGTTGACAAAGCTGTTATAGCTTGTATGAAATTGTGACTTGCATGCTTAAGCATTTTATAGCTTATTCCAGAGGGGCCATAGGTCTTGCTGTTTTGTAGTATGCTTAATGTAGAGATTATTTTTTCTTAAAAGAAGTTATTAAGTGTCTCAGAATACTAGGTATGTTATATGTATAGCTTTGGACTATATTCGGTTTGCCATTGGGTATCAAATAGGTCCTGGTTGATTAGTCAAAAGGCTGTTCAATTCTTGAAGTATTGCTAAATATGGGTCTTAACTAGAGAGAGTTTTGTGATAATGTCCTGGTTTAGTTTGATATTATTAAATTTTACAGGAACCTTGTATCTGTTGAGAATACTGTTAAGTATAGAAATCAGATTGAATTGGAGTTTAGTACATCTTTTGGCAATTGCTTTATTAATCTGCTATCTTGTTTGTTTTATAGTTTCTAGATTGCAAGCATGGTATAGCTTTTTCTATTCCAAGTTGGCCTTAGCTAGCTAGTTGGTAGTTTGGTAGGCAGTAGATGTTAAAAATAGAACTTGCAGGTTGTGTAGCTAGTTGAGTTGAGTTATTTTTGTATCTAATTGGGTTGGAGTTTGCTGTTTATGCTTGAGGTAATGTTTTACTTATTTGATTATATTGCTGAGCTATTTAAAACCATTGTGAAGCAGAGTAGCTTTTGATAAGAAGATGTGATAAAAGTTGCAAACTGTGAATCTTTTGTTTGGAATATTTTAGAGTGCTGCCATAATGAGGCTAGTCTGAATTTTATGACAAGTAGTCTTTAGAAATTCTGAGGTTAAGGTTGTAAGAAGAGTATTGTGTTGGTTTAGGTTAAGGCTAACTTGGTTGCTAAAGTTTTTACATATTTTACTATGTATAAGTTTGCAGTTAATACCCTTCTTCTTGTTCTGGTTTTGTGTTGTTGGCCTGTTGTTGCATAGAGGAAGAGCCAGTGAGATATTAGTAATTTGTAGTCACTTTGTGTACTAGTACTGGAATCATCTGTATCATAATCAGTTAGGTATTGTAGGATGGGCTGGTATACTCATATATAGTCAATTTTACTTCTAAGGTTGGCTCTCTGTCAGGTAGGTGCTAGCTTTTGAGAGTGTGAGGCCACATTGTATATGTTGTTATATGTAAAGTATTATATAGCTAAAAAAAAAAATAAAAAATAAAAAAAAAAAATAAAAAAAAAATTTTATCCTTCTATTTCAGTATATACTATCTTAATTAAGTAAATTTTTAAGGTAATTAACTTTTCAGTGAGAAGTATTTTATATTTAAGAGAAGTGTTATTTTCTTATTTTATTTAGTATTAGTATACTTGAATACCTATAATATTTTTTATTTATTAAAAATCATTATTTATATTATATATATTATTTATTTTTTTTTTGGTTTTTTTTGGCATTCTCATTTTAATATTATTTTTTCTTGGCCAACTCTATTTTTTTGAAGTTATTTTAGTTATATTTGTTAACTGGAATTTTTTGTATTTAAAAACTATAAACAGTGAGAAAAAATATTTGTTGCATGTTGAATAGCAGTACTGAGAATAATTATCTGTACTAATAGATAAATAGTATTGATCATATCCAGATAATTTTGTTTTATTATAATACTTAACCATGTTTCTAATTTAAATAATACCAAACTCTGCCTTTTATTACAAAAGAAAGAAATCCTCCACTCTTAGCAAGCAGAATGTCAACCTTATTCAAATATTTAGAAAAACAACAAGATAAGTTATTATATTTTTTGATATCAAAGAATATTTATATATTCTTAAATATTTTTCTTTCCAATTCTAGTTAATAGCTATCAAATTTTATAAATATAATATTACTAGATGTAAAGATATAGAGATATTAAATAATAATAAATAATAATTAAAATTAGTATTCTCTGTTTTTAATTATAATAAAATATTTAAAATCCTATCTAAATAGATTAATATTTTTATTAATATAATATGTAACAACTGGCTTTCAAATATTAGATCATGATTCCACATGTCACATAGTCTATTTTCTACATAATAGAAGTTTTTTTTAGTAAGCTTTGGATCTACTACTTGCTCTTGTAAGTTTAAATATGACCCTAATAATTATTTAAATTTATATAAATTATTTACTAAACTATTAATAATAATAATATTATTAAAATTGTTTTTACTATAATTGTTTATTAGTAAAACTATTATTGCAAGCTTTTTAAAAAGTAATGCTATGCTATACTCAACTAGGTTATAAGCAGAATACCTAAGTATATAAGTTCTAACTATTAAATAGTTTTTTTTTTTTTTTATATTAAAGTGACCACTTAGGTCTTTGGCATGAGCTTTATTTAGATAGTTATGATATTATATCTATTTTATGAAGATACAACTAGCTACATGTGCAACTTTTGGGTGCCTAATTTAAGTAGTCTGCTTGGGTTCTACACTAGCCACCATACCTGCAATCTAACTAGGAAATTATCTATTTAAGCTCTTTGGTTATTTCTAACAAGAGTACAACTAGCTATATATGCAACTTTTAGTTACCTATTTAAGTAGTCTGCCTAGATTCCACACTAGCTACCATACCTATAACCCAACTAGAAAGTTATTCATTTAAATTCTCTAGCTATCACTTTTGTAATATGCCCTATCCTAATACTTATATGAGATTAGCTATTACTGTGAATGACCCTAAAACTTTAGCCAAACCATATTGGGGCATTTATCTTAAGAAATTGAAAAAGTTTGTATTTGATAGAGGATGAGTAGGTATTGTTAGTAGAGGCATTAAAGTCTCCAAGAATAATAGAAAGTAAATTAAGAGTATAAGTCTTTTGAAGCTATTGGATGATTGTGTTTTGGATTTGAAGTCGAGTAGAAGAGTTGTCACTAGAAAGGTAAATTGAGATGATACAGAATTTAAAGTTATGTTTGAAGAACAAGTTAATTGAGATAGCATATCCAGAAATGTAAGAAATATTGTGAATGTGGGGGGTTAAGGAGTTACATATCATGATAGCAGTTTCTGCTTTGGAGCTGTCAGTACAAGACCAAAAGTAGGTATAATATTGTGTTTTGTGAGGTTTTGAAGTAAAATTATTGCTAGCTAGTTTTGTTTCAGAGAGTCAAATAATATCCAGATTGTTGAATAGGTAGTAGTGTTCCCAAATCTGTTGCTTGAGGCTTTGGTTAAAATCTCGAATATTGTGTGTACATATCGAAAGATTGAGAAGACTAGAAGAGATAAGGTGTTGAGTTTAAGACTTTAGTAGAATGTGATGTTTGCAAAAATTGCACTTTGATAAGGTACGATTTCATGGTCGGGGAGTGGGCAGGGTTCGTGTGGTGCATAAATATATTCTTCACTGTAGTCAGATTAAAGATGTACCATGCGTATTATGCATACTACATAATAATGCTGCATAATGTAATGTAGATAGTTTAAAAGTTAAAAATGTATATTGAAATTATTATATAAATTTTAACTCAATGAAAATTTTATTATTTAATGTTTTAATTTAATTAATATAATGAATAATCTATACTATGCATAAAAAGAAGTTCATATAATAAAGTAGTTTTCAAGAGTAAAATTTACTTTTGATACCTAATTTTATTTATTATGTTAACATATGTAAATATTAATTATTATTTGTAAGCTTAATATTTAAATAAAAAATCAAACAAGTTATTATTAGCAGTTACTTAAGCAAAGAATAAACTGGTTTAAGTTTCAAATAGCTAAATTCTAGCTATTTAACATCATTAGATATACATATAACCACATATTAGAGCTAGTATTAATAAAAATCAGATAGTAATATCAAAGTAATTATATATATATATATATAGATACAGGGTTGCATAATGCATCATGTGATATAATGTTGTATTATGTAATGCAGAGGCAAAAAAACCTGCATTTGTACATTGCTAAGTTAGATTTAATTAAAATTATAAGTTGACTTTGTAAGTCATTCCAGAGGCTATGTTTAATCAGGTGAAGAAGAAATGAGTTAATTGTTTGGGGGATGGAAGAAGTGGTAGGTTGAAGTGTTGAAAGAATTTGTTAAAACAGGTTGAAGCATCACAGGGGTTTGAAAAAGTTGGAAGTGACACCTCTGAGTTGTCTTTTACAAGGTTGCTCACTGTATACCTAGCTCTCTCAGTTCCACAAGAAGTAGCAGTACTCAGGTTATGTGTTAGAGAACTATATTTATCTACTTCTTCCAGGTAAATTTTAAATAACTTTATAAATTAAATATCTATACTATATATTAAAAAAATTTGAATATAACAATAATGCATGCATAGTGTAACCTTTTATTATATCTTACCTATCAAATAATTTTTTATATTTACTACTTATTTAATATAGGTAATTGTTCCTATATATTATTGCATAAGTTTTTAGCTAGTTTTAATCTAAAAATATAAAATTTACAAGTTTTTAAATATTTATAATCAGTAAATATATTTTAATAAATAAGTTTTGCTAAAATTCTCTAACTAAATAGTATTTTGTAATAAATTTGTTTAAAATAAATTAATAATTTATAATTTTTTCTTTACAAATTAGTAAAAGTTATATTTTTAAAATAAAAAAAATTAATTAAATTAAATAAGTATATTTTTTAAATTTTTAAAATTATTATTATAAATAAATTTTAAAAAATTTACTTGTATAATCTATTTAATTTTTTATTTTAAGATATTATTTTTATTAATTTGTAAAAAAAAATTGTAAAAAATCTACAATTATTTAACAAAAATTTAAAATATAGTCAGATCTTTCTATAGTTATACTCTATATAGTTACACCTTTATATAAGCACTCAATATTGTATAACAGACTCAAAATATAATAAAAAACCTCTTTATAGTTACAAAACATTTATCATATTACCAAATAATTTAATAAATTTGAAATTTTATTAATAATTAAATCTCTTTATAATTACAAATTTGTAAACAATTAATCTGATTGGCTACAAAGTTTCAATACTGCTTGCAAAAAATTAATCTCTTTTTGGATTAAAATAATTTTTAATCAATTACAAATAGTTTCCATATAGTAAAGTCTAAAATTTACTATGCTAATCAACTAAAGTTGTTTAAATAAACATATTTAGAAGATCAAAATACACATACTCTAAAATTTTATTCAAATTAGTAAATATTTTATTATTTGATTTTTAATTTTTATATTCAATAAAAAAATTAAAATTTTTCTAAAAAAAATATTTGTTCAATGTAGAAATTAAGAGTCAAATAATAAAAGATGTTTCAATTTAGATAAAAATTTCAAAATATATATTTTTTGGTCTTTTAAACAAGTTTATTTAAATATCTTTAGTCAATTAGCATAGTAATATTTAACCTTTACTATATAATAACTTTTATTGATTATAAGGTAGCTTATTTTAAGATTAATAATATTTTATATTTTTAACCCAAAGAGAGGGTAGTATGTTTTATTAATTCTGTTTCTAAACCTGCAATAACTAGAATTATTTTGTCAATAAAATAATAATTAATAATAAAATAAATTGTTTATAGATTAATTTGTTAATTAAATTATTTTGTCAGATATTAAAGTTATAGAGTTATAGAGTAGCTAAAAAACTCTTCCTGTAGATCACTCTACCAAAACAAGAACAAGAAAGAAAAATTTTCCCACGATAATATCTCATAAACTTACTAAGCAAATTGATATCCAGCTCTTAAGTAAAGTTATCCAGCACCCTGAATAGTACCTAAAGAAGGTGCATTTTTTTAGAAAAAGTTCCCACTACGACAGGCCAGTAACAATAAACTCACTAAATAGCAAAAAAGCAGTTTTTCAATCCTCCTGCTAAAGCGGTTCTAAGGACCCCCAAGTTCCATATAACAAAAAGCAACCTACAAGTAGTGCTCCAAGCAAAAACAACAAAAAGCAACAA
>CAJVPU010002320.1:0-10832 GCA_910591775.1 Dentiscutata heterogama | reverse complement strand
TTTACCTGTTATTATTATATTTAGTCACTAATTTATTTCTTCTTCATTCTATATTTAGTTAGACATTTTTTCTTTTAGTACCATCAGAATTATTTATAAACGTATGATTGATAGATTGACGCTAGCCTCATTTTGGTAACTGATAGTTCTCACATTATTTCTTGATCAGATAAAGGGTTAGAATTGGCCGCATCTGAGATTAGATTGAATCAATTCTTGAAGTATACGGCTCTATAAATTATACATAAAAAAATATCATTATCAAAGAAACGTTAGTTATATGTTTTTCATCTTGTACAAAAGTTGCTTTTCATCAGTGATTGATAAATCAATACTAGACTCATTATAGAAACTGATAGTTCTTCGTATTATTTCTTAATCAAGCAACGATTTAAGAATGATCATATTCAGATTTGTTGATATAAATATTTGAAGTTCGCTCATCAGAGATTTGTTTTGGGTCAATTCTTGAATCACATCGTTATCAGAGACGTTTGTGATATGTTTTTTCGTTGTGAGGAGTGGGTAACGTTATCCTGATAGTATAAAAGGAAATTAATTGATAAGTTAAAGGTGTACAATTTCAATTTTTGTTGACATGATAAGAGACTTTTCAATGAAAATTCATTGAGTGCTGTCTTACAAGAATAAATTAATGTTTCGCGTTAGTAATCAAAGGTGTACAATTCCAATTTTCATTGACATGATAAGAGACTTTTCAATGAAAATTCATTGAGTGCTGTCTTACAAGAATAAATTAATGTTTTGCGTTAGTAATCAAATGAATAAAAGCCAGAATGTATTTAAACCCTCACTTTTGACCTTAATAAAGTTTCTTCAGAATTCAATTCTACAAAAATAAATTGATAAAAGCTAATTTAACTTCTCAAAATCTATATTTTAAATAAACTTGACCTCATAACTATTTCACATTCTATTTATAATATATCAAAATGGTTAAATGGTATGAAAAGTGCATTGCTCAAATGCCAGAAAAAAGAGAATGGTTAGCAGATTCAAGAGAAGGATATATAGTTAGAGAGATCGATCCAGAATTAGAAGTCTTACTTCTACATGAGCAGCTTAAAGCAATTCCGCTCGAAGTAGATGCCTCTTCTTCAACCGCTAGATATTATCATTATCAGACAAAAGGCGGAAAAGATGAATGGATTCCACTATTACTTGGATATTCTGTTTTTTCTCTAATTGCAAAAAAGATTTGGAAATTAGTATTATCTATGAAAGTTCTCATCTCAAATTTTTGTGGAAAGTTTACGAAAATAATGATCTACAGAAATTCGAATATGGATCTGATTATTGCACTTTTAGAAGTGCAAAATTCCAATATGATCCGAATAATAACTGATCCTTACCTGCTCTACTTGGATTCACAGACGCTAGAAATGTGGCTTCATTACGAGCAGCCGTTTCAGAAAAGTATCCTAATACTTTTGAAAATCAACAAAGGATAATAAATACAACAAAAACTGAAGAATTATTGTATACTAGTTTAAAAAAAAAGGCTGATCAAATAAGTAATGATTTTGTTGAAGCATCAGGCACTACAATAAAGTATAATATATTATTAGAAAAAGAAGGTAAAATTTTATCTCCAAAAAGTACTCAAGCTTTAATGTTAGATTATAACGAAGAAAAAGCAAAAATTCACAACCTTAATCAGAAAATAACCAGGCTCAGAAAAAGAGTAGAGCAGTTAGAAGGTGAATTAGAAAAAACTAATATCAACAAGACTAATATCAACGAGGAAAATTTGTTAGAAACAAATGTCAACAATGTAATAAAATCTACTAAACTTGGTTCCACGATGCTGATTTTCACTGAACAATATCTTTTGCTAGTGTTTATACAACCCTGCCATGGTTGCAATAACAGTAGCCTTATAGATAAAGCTCTAAATATAGTTTCAAATGGATTTTGGGTTAAATGCACAATAAAGTATAAAAAATGTAATGCCACCTTTGAACATATAAATGAAATGAAAGAGATCCAACTTGCAAAAGCCATAGCCACTTCTGGACTAGCAGGAGGAATATCTCGCAATGCAGTACAGAGTTTATTAGCCATAATAGGAGTTACTAATCAAATAACCAGTAAAACATATCATTATTATCAAAAGATGTATTTTAGTCCTCTAAGAGCTTGCGCGACTTCCAGTACAGAAAAGGCTTTGAAAAAATGTATTGAGCATACATTATCACAAGGCAAAAAAACTCTAGCTCTAGGGTTCGATTGCTTATGGTCTCATGTAAGAAATGCGAACCAAGCTAGTGTGAGCTAATATACCAAGTAACACTACCTGGTATGATAATTTACTTGTAATCATTAATTATTTTTATTAGATTATTCTTACAAGCCAATCGTTGCATTTCATGTGGTTGAAAAAACAAGATTTGCAAAAGATAGTAAATCAGGACTTACTAAAACAATTTATCAAGGCAATTTTGACAAATCTTCAAGGCAAATGGAACATTTCATTTTGATTGAAGTATTGAATCAAGTTAGCCCATCATTAGAAGAAGCTGGTTTACATTTAGAAATATGTATTAATGGCGATTTGGACTCTAATAAAACTCTTTTGAACGAACCTATTGTAGCCAATGTCTATGCTGATCTAAAACATTTAACAAAAAATATTAGAAATTCCTTATATAGTAAGTGTAAAAAATTTTTATTACAAAAAATTATAAGTTAATAGATTTATGTATTTTCCAATACCTTTTTTTTTTTAGATAAAAAATTCATCTGGTTCCATGCCTTTGAAGACCATATAATGCATTAGTTTCGAGGATGTATTTATTTAGCAGCCTTATGAAAAGCAGCCCAAGATTTTCACATACTATCTGAAGAGGATACACGAAATATGCAAGTAGAGGGTCTTATCTGCCATTTACAAATTGAATATTCATCTTGCTGGTCAGATGTTTGCTGGACGAAAGATGATCCAGAAATTATTTTGCAAGAACCTACTCTTTGTCATTCATCTGATAATCAAATTAATAAATTTTGAAAACTCCTTGAAGAAGTTTTTCATGTACCTTGTGGCCAAGGAATTGTTACATTAAATTGGATATCCCAAAATGAAGCATTCAATTGTATAAAGCTAGTATACCTAGACAAAAAAATTGATTACTGGCAATCACATTCTGCACGTTATGCAATGGCTATATTGCATTACAACGAAGGATATACTTATCTGTTCTCTGAACTTCGGGAAATCTACAGTGGAAAACCTTTCGGGGCTAAAGACTTGCACAACATTAGTGCAATAGAAAAAGAGCGTTCTGAAAAGCAAAGATGGAATGTCAATAAAATTCAGCAATGTAATCAAATGCGGGCTGATAATTTTGCTAATGAACATAAGGAATTAGGTGGTTTTGATTTTGATAAGGTAATTATCATCATTATAAAATAATAATCTTAAAAGCTCGATTATTTATTTACTTAGCATCATAATTTAATAATTTAGAATTGGTTTATTATAAAGATAAAGCACAGGATCGGCTTCGTGCAAAAGAGTTTTATCTGTCCTTTGCTTCATTGATCGTAGACTTCGATGTAATTATAGGATGTATTGGTTGCCATGCTTTTTCAAAACATACAAAAGGCTTATGCGCATTGTGTTATACATACCAATTGTTTGGTTGGAAAACCCGAATTTTAAACCCGGAAGCAATAAACGACGATACATGCCAACCTATGAGTTTAATACAACAAGTTAAAGTTATAGCAGAAAAAATATTTAAATATACTAATTTAAGATCTGGACAATTAGAGGCTATAGGAAGTTATATAGAAGAAAAAAAAGATACACTTGTTGTTATGAAGACTGGAGGTGGAAAATCTTTTTGTTATGCAGCCTCTGCAATCCTCTTTGACAGCCTTACAATTGTTATCTCTTCTTTGAAATCTTTAATTCAAAACCAAGTGGTCTGTAAAAAATTATGTTATGTAAAATTTGAAAGTTGAACAAACATAAATCTAATAAATTTTACTTTTAGAATAATTTCGTCCAGTTAGGAGTTCCATGTAGTGGCTTGCTAACATCATCAAAGGGAACGATTGAATATGAATCAAAAGTTTTTTGATGAAATAGTTCTTGGATTTATTCGCTTGCTTTACGTAATCTCAGAAAAACTGTTGCTTAATAAGTCACTTTGGAAGTTATATAATCGCTTATATGATATTAGGAAGCTACAGTTTGTAATCGATGAGGCACATTGTATTTTGGATTTTTGTCATTTCAGGTGAGATATACACAAATATAAGGTTAGTTTATAAAAAAATAACTAAAATTTAAAAAAATAAATATAGAGAAGAATGGGAAAAATTAGGAATATTAAAGCAATACTTTCCTGATGCTCGAATTATGGCTTTATCTACAACTTTATCCCATGCTGATGTAAAAGCACTTCAAGTTAATTTAAATTTTGATACAACCTGCTTTGCAACTGTAAGAGGATCTGATTTATTTCGCAAAGAGTTATGTTTTTCTGTGTGAAGCCGAACAGATACCAACTTGGCTTGGGCAGATGAAGTAGTAAATTTGGTAAAAAAAATAGAAGAGGCTAGTCACATGATAATCTATTATATGTGAATTAGTGATTGTTTAGATGTTTTTAACACACTAAATACAAAATTGGAAGAGTTATCATTAGACGTGTATAATGGACAATTAACAGAAAGTGAGAAAAATGATGTAATAAAAAAATAGAACAAAGACCAAACACATCTAATAATTGCAACATCGGCCTTTGGTTTGGGCATAGACATGCCCGATGTCTGTCTAGTTATACACTATAATTTCCCAATGAGTATGAATAAGTATATATGTTATTTTGTATAAATTCATTAGAGAACAATAACTAATACTTTCATAATAGCTAGCCTTATCCAAGCTTCTGGGCGGGCTGGATGGGATCAACAAAAAGCCACATGCATTATTCTTTATTCTCAGAAGGATATTCGTATAAATTACTCTATTATCGCAGAAAATAGAGAGAGGTATTATTAATATAATTATATATTAAATTTTATCAAATAATTTTCTAAAATACTCTTATTATAGTACTGATGAGAATGATGAGAATGATGAAAAAACTATAACGTGAGAGCACTTTTTAAAAGAATCACAACACAAACTCTTTGAAGTAATATATTACTGCCTTACCACTTTCGAATGCCGATTTCAATTAATATCGCAATATCACATGTGGCCAGAAGATCTAATTCCACAAGCATGTAATTCCTGCGATAATTGCACCATGCATTCAAAGAACAAAGTTGAACTAAAAAATGTAAAAACAGACATTTTAGAATTGTTAAAGGTAGTTGAAATATTATGTGAGAATAATGATAAGCCAATTATACCCATGGATGTAATAGATGTCTTTTGCGATACATTAAATAATACGCGATTTAAAGGTAGAAAGCTAAAACTGACAGAACTTGCTGATTGTACTAAACCGCAGTTTTTAAATACAAAACCCTTAGCTAAATTGGCTTTAGCAGATCTAGCTCATCATGGTTTTGTTAACCAGATGATCTGGCTTGAAAGAAAGACCAGTAAAGCTTACTTGACGTCTACTATAATAGTACAGGGTATAGTGGAAAATGCGAGTTCTCTCGTGCAAGAAAAAAATTGGTTATATTGGATAAAGTCATAGAATTTTTTTTTAACGTTATTTTTTTATCTTTCTATTCTATATACATTCGCATTTTTCTAATAAAATTTATATTTTGCTTGATCACTACATTGATCAGAAATCTAAATATGATAGTGGCTTATAAGTAAAAAAAAAAAAAAAGCTTTTGCAAATCGCATGTCTTACAGTAATTTATATATGTACATTCTAAATCGTGTTACTGTAATACTTATTCAAAACTAGTATTTTTTCTTCTCTTGTTACTAGTATTTGTACTGTATTGTCAAAATGCTATTACAAGTCAAAATCAAGACCTATATACTGTATAACAGTATTATCTATTACTGTATTACGTAGAATAATATAGAATGTTCTAGATTAATATCAGGTGTTCGATTTCCCTTTTGGTTACACAAAATTGATATACAACCGATTTTATATGAATTTGTAAATTATTCCCCCCTACCCTTAACCTGTTTCCATGCACCACCTTTCGAAGTACTTTTTCAATCCTCTTGGGCTTTTTATTATTTATTCCATTTATTTCGTAATTTATAAGTACTATTGCTACAAACATTATGAATATAATAAGGGCCGGTAAATTTTTGATTTAGCTTAGCACTGTACGAAGTTAATAAAGAAGATTCTTCTAATAGTACTTTATTACCTATAGAATAGTTCTTGATAATATGGTTTTGGTCATAATGAGCTTTTTATTTATTTTGAGCTTTTGTAATGTTACTCTTAGCCTGCTTCTTCTAAATTCTCTAATAAGGCTTCAATTCGCCTCAATATTTGATCTTGTATTCCTTCATTAGTGGTGGGCTTATTAGGGTAGATGGAGATAATAGTTTCTACAGGTAATAGAGCGTCACGTCTATATACAAGGAAGAAGGGCTCATGACGTGTAGTGGAGTGTCTATTCATCTGATATGCAAAAAGAGAAGCAGATACGTACTCATCTCATTCACCTTCAAATTGCCTGACATATTTAGTCAAAACTTCACACAAGATCCGATTAAAATGCTCTATTAACCCATTAGTCTGGGGTGGTAGGTACTAGAAGTCTGGCATTGAACATTCATTCTTCGGCACAACGCTACTACAATTGCGTTACAAAAATGGGTGCCTTGGTCTGAAAGTAACTCTCGAGGACTTCCATGGCAGCAAATTATATCTTTAAAGACAAATGTAGCAACGGTTTCGGCATCTGCTCATTTTACAGCACGAGCTTCTGGCCACTGCGTGAGGTATTCTGTTGCTACTATAATGTAGTGATTCCTTCTGCTAGTAATCAGTAATGGCCCTACTATATCTATTCCTATCCGATCAAAAGGTTTACCAATTCGAATAGGATAAAGAGATTCTCGAGTTTTCAGCTTTCCTCTTCTCTGGCAAGCATCACAAGAAGCAACATAGCCTTAATATCATTTCCCATTTGAGGCCAAAAGTATCGTGTGATAATCCACTGATACATTGCTTCTTTGTTAAAATGGCCAGCTAAAGGATCTGAGTGCATCACATATAAAATGGGCTGAACCTCCTAGGGTTTTAACACCCTTAAAGATCTCATAGGATCACGGTGATTTTTCTTATACAATAATTCTTCCCATACAAAATAATGATGAGTTCGATATTGAAGAGATCTAATTTGCTTCGTGACATAGTATAAAGTTACCGTAGACTCGCTAAGGTACTTTAAAAATATATAATAAGTGTTTAATTCCATGTGTTTTCATCAGTCAAAATGGGGTAATCCAAAGTTGGCATCGTTAAATTTTAGAGAGAATAAAATAAAAATAGGAGTGTTCTTTTAAATTCGAGAAAGACTATCAGCATTAAAATAGGTTTTTCTGGTTTTGTGGATAGTAGTGAATGAATATTCCCGCAAGGTCAGGATCTACCTGGCCAGTCGATGTTGAAGTAGCCGATAAGAAAATAATGATTTCAGCGCGGAATGGTCAGTATAAAGAGTAAAGTGGGACTCGTGAAGATAGGGTTGAAAGTAAGAAACTGCCTACATGACCGCAAGACATTCTTTTTCAGTCACTGAGTAGTTCTTTTCTGCCAGGGTAAAAGAACGACTTGCATATGCTATAACTCTCTCCTTATTTCTAAGGTCTAGCTGAGAGAGAATAGCTCCAAGAGCTATGTCTGAAGCGTCTGTAAAGAGGATAAACGGCTGTGTGAAATCTGGGTAGGCCAAAATAGGGGTGGCTATAAGCTTTTCTTTAAGCTTCTCAAATGCCTTTTGTTGTCTAGGCGTCCATCGGTATTTAGCATTCTTTTTTAATAATGCATTTAATGGCCTGGCTATATTAGTAAACTTTGGTATAAACTGTCAATAATAAGATACCAAGCCCAAGAATCCACGTAGCTGCTGCACATTTCTTGGAAGAGGAAATTCTTGGACAGCTTGAACTTTCTCACTATCTGTTGATATTCCCTGGGCATTCACAATATACCCAAGAAATTTTAGTTCCCTTTTGGCAAAAAAACATTTTTGGGGCTTTATCTTTAGCCCGGCCTTCTGAAGTCTACTAAAGACCTCGCTCAAATGAGTAAGATGCTCCTCAAATGATTTGGAAAAAATATTTAAGTTATCAAGATATATGACGACAAACTTCCACAGGATGTCACTAAAAATTTGGTCTATCAACCTCTGGAAAGTTGCTAGGACATTCATTAAACCAAAGGGCATCATGTTGAATTCAAAAATTCCTTGAGAGGAAATAAAAGCAGTCTTCGGTTTGTTCTCCTCAAGCATCTCTACTTGCTAGTAACTGCTAGCTAAGTCTAGAGAAGTAAACCAGGCTGAACTGTTCAAGGTATCTAACAGTTTATCTACCCTAGGTAAAGGGTAGTTATCCCGGATGATAACAGCATTCAGCTTCCAGTAATCAATACAGAAACACATCTTCTTTGCCTTCTGTTTTACAAGTACTAGTAGGGACGTCCATGGACTAGTGGAGAGTCTAATAATATTCTCCTTCAACATGACTTCAATGTCTTCATTAAGAAATGCTTTTTCTGCTAGAGAATAACAATAAGAACGCTTTCGAATAGGCCAAACGTCCTTAGTTGAAATTTGGTGTCGTATAATATTAGTTCTCCCTAATTCATCAAGACTCTGGGTGCAAAGATCCTTATATTTGTCTAGCAAGAGTCCTAATTGTTCTTGCTGATGTCCTTCTAAATCCCCTATTTAATAATTTATCTCCATGGGCACTTTATTCTCATAAAAATAGTCAAAAAGGTCTGAAATAGACCTTTTTTCTTCTTTAATTGTGTTGTAATCAATGTATCCCTCTTCTTCAGCTAAATCCCTTATAATTATATCCTCCGTCTCGTTATTCTCTAAAACTTCGCTATCAGTATATTCCATCCAGTCTTCAAATCCTTTACTTCATTTTATATTTCTTCTTTTTTCTTCTAATACTTCTTCAATCTCGGCCTCTACTTCTGAGTAGATGAAAATTTGTTCCTCTAATTCCTCCTCTTCATATTCTTCTTCTGACTCTTCATTATCTTTCTCTTCTTCATTTTTATTCTTCTCCTTGATATTCCTTATAATTACCAACCACTCCTTTCCTATTGGTGACCTAGTCACCTTTCTAAATTCAACAGGAACAGTAATTTCCTTATTGTTCCAGAGAATAGTCATCTCAGCCAAATTCTAATTAATGGCTGCATTAACTTTAGCAAGCCAATCATTCCCAACGATGATGCAATAAGAATTAGCGTCCGTTACTATAACATCGATAGGAATCTCAACACCTCTGATATTAAAGGGAAAATTCGAAATCTTCCCAATCGCCCTTTTACTTTCCCCGTGTATATTTATTATATTTACTACAGAGGGTCTCTTAATTTGTATCCCTAATTCATTTAATAAATAGGAAGTGACAACACTTCCGGACGAACCACTGTCTACTATTAAAGGGATACTCTTGCCATAAATCTCTGCATCACAATACAAAGCAGTAGATTTTGGCATTGGCTGCATATTGACATGGCTGTGAGCTATCTTTCTAACTATAGTCCTTTTCTTTTGTAGAGAGCGAGCCAACTCTTGTCTTATATTTGGCACTGCTCTCAACAATTATCCATATGTAATATTAGCCATTTTATCCCTTATATCTGCGACAATCGAATAAGAGCTAACTAAAGAAGAAATTTGAGGCAATTCCTTTTCTATATTTTTTTCTTTTTATTGTAGAAGCTCTTTTTGCTTTCACCTCTTTACTCCCTTTGGGTTCTACCATCAATAGCTCACCATTTTCTCTATTCTGTTTATTTGAGTTTTTATCTAAATCCATTTCTGGATTCTCAACCCCTTCGGTTTCTACCAATCCTGAAGAAGTATCTTCAACTTGTCTATTCTTTTTCTTCTGAAGAATGGGGTATTGACAATAGGCTTTTGACGCTCATGTCGTTCTGCTAGTAGGAATAGTACCTCATCATCTTCCGGTATTCCCAAAAATGATAACTGACTCCGAGACTCATCTGAACTAGAATTATTATTTAATAAGGCTAGTAAAGCCTGGAGGGTATCTTGAGCATTTGTACTGTTGGCTACTGGAGTTGTTCGAGAGGGGTTGGCTTGAGCTGGAGGTCCGTCATTAACAGGGGTTAATAAATTAGGACATTGACGAGCTATATGACTAGAGCATCCACAATTATAACAAATCACCCCTTGTGGTTGATTTGTTGTGGCTCCTGGTTGTCGAGGTCAGAAAGGCCTTCGTGGCTCTTGCCGTATGGTTATCATTCTATTGATGGCTTCAGTCAGCCTATTCAAGGCATCTTCAGTCCCACCTGTACTGGTATTTGTTGTATTTATTGTTCCTAACATCCCAGGGAAACCGTAAGAAGGAAAAGCTACAGGCTGACCTAAAAAGGCAGCGTAAGTGGGGTTGGATTTATATGCATTTTCGAATGCTTTTGCTCACGTATACGCTTCTTTCATGGTGTTAGGAGTTAACGGAGATACAGCCATAAACAACTCTGAATGAAGCCCATTAATAAACATCAGGGCTTTTGCTGAATCAGCGTATTGATGCCCTCCTGATTCAACTCACCGAATCATTTTCTCTATGGTTGTATGGTACTCATTAACACTTTCTCCCGGCAATTGCTTTCGTTGAGTTAATTGCGCAAACCACTTCT
>CAJVPU010002319.1:0-10833 GCA_910591775.1 Dentiscutata heterogama | reverse complement strand
AAGTACTTTAAAGTGTATAAATAAGTTACCCGGGCAATTGATTTACATCAGCCAATCAGACGAAAGTCTGCCTATGAGGTGCAGGTAGGGTGTGTGGCATGGCGGTCACAGGCATGCCAAGGGTGGCATTCCGTAGGGCATGCCTTAAAGGAAAGTAGATATAAGGCATGCCACTTATATGATCAATATATGCGTGCGTCAATTTCCGGAAAATTCAGAATAATGGATCGTTGACGAACATAAAATTCGGCAAGGTTGCCGAAATTTTCAGAATTTGTGAATCGTCAGGAGGTTTTGGATGAGTTAATATGATGGCGTGCCATTGGCATGCCAGGGTGGCATCCTGACATGAAATTTGTCAGGTGGCATGCCTTATGGCATGCCAAATTTTTTTACCGTGCCACACTCCCTAGGTGCAGGTGAATCGTCCCAATGATGCCGTAACTTTGCTGTAACATGCCGCAACTATATTAAATAATTATAAAAGTTACGGAATGTTTGCCGTAACTTTTTATAATTATTTAATATAGTTGTGGCATGTTACAGCAAAGTTACGGCATCATTGGGACGATTTACATGCACCTCTAATAATAAGTTAATAAAGTTTATAATTAATAAATTTTTTAATTATATTAAAAATTAAGATTTAAATAATTAATTTTTATATTAAAATTCTTAAATTTAAAAATTTATACAGTAGACTTTTTAATTTTTTTAACCTAAAATAGATATATAAATTAAAGAATAAGTTGGGTTTCGAAATAGTTAAAAATGGCAAATAAATTATTTTTTTGGTGTACACTCGTACACCCAATTATGATCGAAGATCGATATCCGATTTATGTTGTTCAGAACAATCGGACATCGATCTTCGATCAATGTGCTGAATGTACGACCTGAAAATACCAATACCTAATCATTTTCCCGGCCATTCAAAAATATCGTTCTTGATTCATATTATATAAAATCATTATTCTAATGTATCAAAAAGACACTTGAAACAATTGGCTGCATGGCCGAGAAAATGATTAGGTATTTTCAGCCCTGGTGTCCGATTGTACGCCAAAAAAAAAATTTATTTGCCGTTTTCAACCATTTCGAGATAACCAAAATCCTGACAGATTCTGTCTTAGTCGGGATTTTGGCTTTCCAATATTTTGTCTTATGTACTGTCGGGATTTTGGATTTCGGGATTTTGGATTTCGGGATTTCGAGGTAAAACCCAAAAAAATACTCAGTTTTAACTAATTAAGCTTTTAAAATTTAAAAATTTCAATAAATTATAGAATTTTTTTTATAAATTTTATTATCTAGGTATATATTTAAATAAAAAATATATTTTTTGATTGCTAGTTAATAGAAAAAAATAGTGCTTTACCATATTAACTTTAATCTATGACATTAGACCGATGAAATTATGTGCACTTATCATTATAGGGAAAGTGTACTTATCGTATCATTTGAGTGCGTGAGAAAGAAACCTGAAACTTATATGCCACAATAAATTATGTGCTACATTAGGATGTGCGTTCATTTGGGACGCTAATTCGAAATCATTCAAGTTAATTTTTGAAGGACCGGAATTTCAAAATAACGCCCACGAGCGTTATTCGCGCTTATACGATAAATAACTGATAAGTAATTCATAAGAGATTATTTAAATCACTATACAACCCAAATGCTCTTTTTAAGAACTGAATTCGACTTAAATAATTAGTATTCCTATCCATTATCCATTTATCCATTTATCCATCGAATATCCGGTCCACTCTAAAATTATAACGTATATAGTTAAAATAACCTTATCACGATTACATTGGTTTAAGGCTTGAACCAATGTACAGTAATCATGATAAGATATTTATTTTAGAAACATTTGTTAAACATAATAATATGCACTGTATATGCTGTACAAATTATTGTTAGACAGTGCAAACATGCAAAAGGAAATAAAGAAATTCGTAATTTAATTTAAAAATCCTTCTTTATGTTATCCGTGAACAAAAAAAAAAAAAAATCTTACAAAAAAGATGAATCTTTTATATAATTATTATTTTATTCGTTATATTATATATTATATAAATTACATCTGGATAAAAAAGATTAAGTCAATCATTTTGATTGCATTTATCTCCTTAATTTTCACCATCTTAACATTTCGGAATCACGATAACGTTGAGAAGTTTCTCGACTTGAATAAAGAATCAACTTTTCACAATGATTTAATGAGAAATGAATATAATGTGAGTTTCTTAATGAATTTGAGTTTAATGCTCGAGATATCACTTAATTATTTAATTTCTTTTAGGACTTAAGCATCACATATGAGAAGCAGGTTTATGATTTGTTTGCCATATTAAATAATGAAAATAATGATAATAACATATCCAACGATTTAAATAATGATTATTTAAATGACGTTGATTATGATATAAAAATAAACCAAAAATATTGTGGATCGAATATTTGTAGATTCTTATTCTTATATCGACCCCCAGAACAAGAGACACGAGCAAATTTTCATTTCAAGACAATCACTGAGCTCGCTGAGAAACTTAATCGTACAGTGGTCTTAACAAATGTTGGACAATCTAGGATAGGTTCTTGTCAGCAATTGCCTTACAATTTTTATTATAACATAGATGTATTACAAGAAAATTTTCCAAATATGAAATTCATATCACAAGCAGACTTCCAACGATGGACTCGTGAGCGTCGCAACAAACCAGATACATCCCATATATACATTAATATTAACAAAAAAAAACAACCAAATACCTTTGATCTTGTAGAACCTTTTGTAGAAAACTTATTAAAAAAACAATGCCTCAGTAAATTCCAATTAAAAATGGATGACAACATGGTTTTCAAGAATGTCAACATTGGACCAATGGGATTATGGAGAACTAACAAATCATCAAATTTAATTATGGAAAAATATTTGATCTCACAATTAGATATGAATACAGAAGTATTATTGATAAATCACGACCTTCGATCTCATTTATTTGCGAATAAAAAAAATATACTTATTCCATATGCAAATCATCTTATAAATGCTGCTAATAAAGTAGCAAACGAACTTGATTCTTATATAGGAATTCACTGGCGTATGGAAACAGGCGTAACCAAACCATTGATTCAATGTGCAAATAAGCTTGCGGAATGGATTAATTCAACGAAAAAGACTACCAAAATATCTAATGTTTATTTTGCTACTGATTATCCTATTGGTGGTATGGAAAAAGCCCAATCATCCACATTTCATGCAGTAACGAAAGAACATCATGAAGCAGTGAGAATTTTGAATTCTTCAATGTACTTGAATACTTGGAAGTCTACAAACTCTCTAAAATATCTTGATGAATTTCCAGAATTAAATAAAATAATTCAAAAAGAGTTCAAAGGTGCAGGCGTACAAGGAATTATAGATAAATTGATTTTAGCTTTATCAAATTATTTTGTTACTGGATCAGAAGGATGTTGTAGGACTCGTAGCTCTTTTACTGGAAAAATTATTCAAGCAAGAATGGCAATGATGAGAGATGGGAATCCGAGGATAAAAAACATTGTGTCGCGTTGGTAATTACTGTATGAAATATTAATATTTAATATTTATATTTCATTAATGAAGAATTAATAACTAATGCCAACTAATATAATCGACATATAATATCAAAATTACATTTAATTTAATGAACATTTTTCGAACTCACGTAATAACAGAGTTTAAGTAAATTTGGTATTTCATTTTTATTTTTAAAATTTTAATAACAAGGATAGGTTAGGGCTTTGTGTTAGAGTTAGAGTATAGAAAAATTCTGTTAACTTAAAACATGTACATTTGCTATTTTTTTCAAATAAATAATTGAAAACTTTCTATTTAGTGCTTGATCCATCTAATTGATTAAATTGTATAAATAACACGAAATAATAAATTTTTCTCAAGAAAAAAAAAAAAAGGAGTGTTTGTAGCTTGAAATTTCGTCCAAGGAACTACCTTTCACTCTACCCTCGTAAAAATTTTGGCATACAAACTATCTGTAACTTTGACCTGATGATAGTAACAATAAGATACTCAAAATGCACAGATATACTATTTTAAACCAACTTTGTTAAAGCTTTTTAATTATATCCCGGATAGTTGAGTATAAGCAGAAATTTACAATTGACGTGACCGGCTACGTAGGCATCGCGCGAGGTAAATAGAAAGGTTTAGCAATTGGTAGCTTAATAATATGAAGCTACTTCACATCTCGCGCGAGATCGCATAATATATAAAATATATGCTAGTCTATCGCGCGCAAGGCACATCCCTAAGTTATACTTTTCTTGATTTTTAAATTAAACACGGACCCGCAACTAAATAAAAAAAATTTTACTTGCGGATTATAAACATTTTAGTTGCAAACATAAATATAGGTAAATTTTGCAAGTGCCTGAGTTGCGGAGTCTGTAGATTGCAGTTTGCGGCAAGTTTTGGAGTTCCCGCAACTAAAATCAGAAATACGTATGTGCATCGGGAAAATTAAATAAATGAGTGCTGCACAGTTGAAAACCCATAAGTAAAAATTAAAATTCCACTGCGCTGAACTTAACCCTTGAAGAATGGCCTAGGTAGCGTTCCCACAGAATTTGTTTATCCCATGTAAAATCTAACCTAAAATGGAAACAATTTACTGTAAATCTAACCTAAAATGGAAATGTCGTCCACTCGACAATTATTAGGAGATTAATAGATTTTTAATAGATGTGACACTAAGGATGTGAATTTTAGGGATGAAACAAGGGAATTCACTGTGTTTTGTGTAACATGGTTAAAATTCACATCCCCTTATATGTCACCAATTACAGGGGTGAACAATTTTTTGTGGGACAACTAGAATATCACAATTCTTAGGATTTAATAAATTAATTTTTACTTACTGTTACCGTTGTTACCGTTACAGGTTTTTGTCAAACGGATAAACTAAATTCCGCTTGTAACTATAATTACGAATTGATTGTAATACATAAATATGAAAATTTATCTAGAGAATGACATAATTTAAAATATGACACAATAAACAAATATTTCACGCGTATTGAGATCGTTTTTGGACGAAGGTTTCGAAACGAATGTTTCACAAAATAAGCTTTTTTTTTCTATGCTCAATTTATATGATATGCAAAAACTAAGTTTTCGCAAGTTTCGCAAATGAAAATCGGAAATTTTTATAAGATTTCCAAATTTTATTCTGCGAAATTCAATTGATCTTTTTCTATCAGCAACTGATTATTATAAAATCGATGCCTCAAAATTTGTTTAATAGAGTTAGGTCAGAGTGTATAATATTGGCGTAAATTTTATTACCATGGTTAATGTCGTTCATAATTAAATCCCACTTTTTTGCCAATCAGCATCGACCAAATCAGAACCATGGCAGGTATATCATGTGTTAATTTAATAAGAATTATGATCCGAATAATCTTCATCTTCAATCCTAAATATATTACGGATCTATCCGTTTAAATTTAACGGATAAGGATATCCGCATTTAATCCGAATTATCAGATCAATCCGAATTGGCCGGATTGCGGACCGAAGCACTACTTGAAACCAAACCGTTATATACATTTAGAAAAGGATATATATTTAGAAAAAATATACAGTATATACTTAAAAAGGTTTAACTATATTAGAGATTAAAATTTAATTAGAATAAAATTTTTAGAAGTTTTAAATATTTTAAATATTTTATTAAAATACTATACTAAGTATTAATTATTAGCTAATTTTTGAAATATAGCAATTGTGATACTGTATTAAATACAGTATAACTATAATGCTAGTATCAATGTAAGTCGTTATTTACCATTTAGAAACAACATTGATCAAATCATATTTATCCTTCAACTTTTCTCTTTCTTCGACGATGGTACTTGTAAAAGAACTTATTGTTCTAGCACAACCTTTTGGTCCCATTAAAAAATATTTTGCATTTATACAAACTAACTTATCAAGTATTCCATGTATACCAGAACCTCTAAATTCTGCTCTATATTTTGAATCATTTCTAATTTGCGAGAATCCATCCAACGAAACCCATGTATCGAATTTTATATGTTCAAATATTTTAATAGCTTCTTTATGAAATTCGGAAAATTCATGAAATGTTTGTGATTGAGGTTTACCACCATTAAGTGGATAATCTGTTGCAAAATAAACATTTTTTATTCCATATTTTTCCCGAATTTTTTTCACCTTTTTAACTAGTTTCTTGGCACATTCTGGCATCAATTCTGGATCACCCTGCTCCATTCTCCAATGAATAGCTATATATGGTTTCAATTTTTTTATGATGCTTTTAGATTGGTTAATAATGCGTGGTGAATATGGAATTACTTTATCGATAAATGGAAATATTTCTCTAGGTGCCCTGTTTAATATCATTATTATTTCAGATTCTGCTGTAGGTGGAGTTTTTAGAGTGTTTGTAACAAGGTTAAACATTGCTTCGGTGTCTAATACTTTAATCCCTGTATGAAATTCTTTGTAATCCGTGATATTTATATCAAATTTATCTAAGCAATATCTTGTTTTTTCCTTTCTTCCCATTTCAACTCCTTTGTAAACTCCCATAACCTTTTTTTCTCGAAAGCTTATATAATCACCTCTACCATCTTGAATCATCCAAAAATGTTGCGCAATTGGTTTGATATTTCTTTCTTGTATCCATTTTAAAAATTTTTCTTGAGTTATAAATTGAGTGCCTGGATACAGTTTTTGAAATGCTTTCATATTATAATAGAAGTCGAATGGATATGGAGAACATGCTTGGACTCTCGAATGGCCGACATTTGATAGGACTATTGTACGATTTAGAGGTTGAGCTAGCTGTGTATAAAGGCGAGTATGAATATTGGCGCGAGTTTCTTGTTCTGGATGAAAATATGGAAACACGAATTTACATGTTTTCTCTTGACAATATTTCAGGTTGATCTTTTCATCCTCCGTTAATGGAGTTTCAAGTGATGAATTAATTATATTCTCTTGAATAGTATTCTTATAAACATTAGATATTTCCTATATTTGAGACCATTAGTTTTTAATATATAATCTTTTAAAATATTTTAGAAAAGCTTTTTACCTCTGTTGATTCTATAAATGCTTGTTCTCCCAGTTTTAAGGCAATGTTGGCAATGTTCAATAATAAGATAATTAATAATATAACCTTAAATATGTTTTTTCTGGCCGAAAACATAAATATTACATTATATTTTTTAGGGGCATGCATTTTTTATCTATAAACCTTTAATGTTTCTATTACTATATTTTTGTTTAACGTTTATATTAAATAGATACCTTTTGACAAAATAAAAATTATTTTTTTTCAATTGTCAATTTATTTTATTTCTTGCGACACTTATTTATCGTACATATATATGTTGATCATCATTACCGTTTTGAATTCATTTTCAATACTTTTTTTTGGCAAAAAGCTATAAATGCATCGATATGTGGTAAAGTAAACCCTCAGATAATCACTTAGTCGATCAGTCGTAAATATTTATACGTAGATACGACTATCTATTTGATATAAAATTAAGAGTTTGGACCCATCAATCGCATATTCGATATTCGTACGGTTAATTGCATATCCGGAGGCTATAAATGTTTCACGGGTAAGTACCCTTATCCGCCAATTTCCAAAGGGATAACCTAACGGATATCTGGAGGTATCTGCGAGTATCCACGGATACCCGCAGTTAGAGATTGGACCCTAATAAGATCTGGGTTGCCTACCAGTTTAAAATAATACTGATCAAATTGGGTTATATCCACAAACCGAATGTAATAATGGTAAATATCGTATTGCCGCAAAATACGCGCAGGGATATAATTTCAAATTTTGGCCTAAATTAAGCCTAATTCGGGCCATTACTCTAAATAACATCATGCCGTTATTTCGTGACTGCAGACATTTAGAAGGTCCAAGGTAGTACGTCACTCTTTACGTCATATAAAATTTATATATAATCATATTAAACGTCACGTCACATACGTCACGTCAAACGTCATAGTATTTGTTCATTGATATTCTAATGTCTGCAGCTCTACTAGATATTGAAATCACTGTACAAATGTATCTAGATTTTTTTAAAATAAATTATTTTTGCAATTTTACATTGCAACTTTCAATATAACCATTAGTAAAAGCTTTGCTTATTCTAGAGTTTTAAAATGATCTTTAAAACAAGGTTTTGCTAAGCATAAATATAAAATTTCAAACCATTATCATAAAAAAAAGCAAAAGCTTCATAAAAAGTAAACAGCACCTTAACTATTATTCTAACAAGCAAATCTTTAACATTATTATTAGTAAAAGTTTTGTCTATTTTGGGATCTTAAAAAATCATTTTAGAATCTTTGATTCTAAAGACTTGCTAAATGTAAATACAAATTTTTAAACTGTTTTTAATAAAAAAAAAAGCAAAGGCTCTATAAAAGTAAATAGCATTTTAACTATTATATTAATAAACAAACCTTTAACATTGTTACTAGTAAAAGTTTTGTCTATTTTGGGATCTTAAAAAACTATTTTGGGATCTTTGATTCTAAGGTCTTGTTGAGTATTAATACAAATTTTCAAACTATCACAATAAAAAAAAAAAAGTAAGATTTTATAAAAATAAGTACTGTAATACAATATTGTAACTAGCATTACTAAATAAATTAACCAGATAAATTTGAAATAATCACAAATTTTACTAATATAATTAGTACAATTTTGAAGATTTTATTTGAAAATATCACCAAATTTTCAAAATCTGTATATATATATTTGTAATCATGGTTAGATATTTGTTTGATTGGCTAATATAAATCAATTGCCTAGATAACTTATTTATATACTTTAAAGTACTTTTTGATAATGTAATATTTTACTAATAAAAAATTATCACAAAAGCCACTTCTAGCTTTAAATAAATATTAATATTTATTGTACAAAAGAATCTCAAAAAGATCTCACTTCTCATAGATTTTGCTTAGAAGACAAAATATATCACTGTCTATTATATAGTAGAGTGAAGATAACTGGTAACATTTTTGTCTAAACCTATTTTTATTATATTAGATTTAAATAAACTTCTATTTCCAACTGTTTAATTTGAATAGATACAAGCTCTTAGCAATAGAAGCTTTGGGCTTAATATTTAATTTTGTTAGTTCTTGTAGTGTATTTAGATTTGTTTGTTTTTTTTTTGTTTTTTTTTTTGGCAATCCTGCCTTTATTATATAAGAGATATGTATCAATATATATACAAAGGTTTTTAGCTACTGCCTACACCCGCTTTTTTTTTAATAAAAACCCACTTAGCTGCTTTTTGGTGTCTAGATGTGATCTGCCACAGCAACTTTTTTTCTCTCTTATAGCTTTTAACTTGCTAAAAGAGTCTCTGTAAGGTCCTTGAATAGAGTTGCTAGCCTTGTCAGAACTGTGTTTACAAATTCTGTTTATGTGGTCTGTAGAGATCTGTTTACTTTGATTTTCTATTAAAAAGAACTATTTTTCTGATTTTTTCTTCTACTTTTTTCTAGAGTTTTTTTTTCTAACCTGCTCTTCTGTCTGTTTTATTTCAGCCTTTTGTCTTTTTGTCTTCTTTCTTTTTACTTGAAAAATGTTTTTTTGGTTACTTCTTTTTTGCTAGTTTGTAATCCTTTTGTTTTGTTTTCATTTATTTAGAGCTTTATATCTTAGAATCCAAATTATGTTTTGAAATTATTTTTGTAATATTAAAAAGTATCTCTATCTCAATGCTATCTTTATTTTGTCTTTATTCAGATGAGGCTAATTTATTCCTCTGATGCAACTAATTTTAGTTTTATATCTTTCTTCTTGAGTTGAACCTACTATTTCTTTCTTGGTGCTTTTACAATGAGTTTTGCTACTTCTTTCCTTAAGCCAATTTTTAGTTTTGGTCTTGGCTTTCTTAAAGGCTTCTTTTTTTTATTCTTTTCTACAATCTTTTATATATTTCGCATGTAGCTAGATGTGCTAAATCTTTCTTTTTTTTATGATATGCAAAATATATATTTATTAGATATAGGTTTGGGCTTCTTCTATTTAGCTTGTTAAGAGTTGGCAGTAGCTCATTTATATACTTTATATTGAATACCCAATTTTGACTATTTTTAAAACTATTACACTTAAATCTATCTCTTTTCTTTGTACTTTTTACAAATTTCTCCAATCTATTTGTTTTTTATCTATACTATTACTAACCACTTTGTCTATATTCTTACTAGATATTCACCCTATGCTATAATATATTTTTGTTATCATATTAGCAAATTTTTAGAATTTATTATTAAAATTTCAAAAATATTTAATAGTGAATTGTTTTTGATCCACCAGTCTGTTCTCGATGAAACAACTACTAAAATGTTCGTCTCGATGAGATGATTCTAATAAGTTCAAAATTGTTAAAATCCAATTACAGGATCCCAAGATCAATAACAATTTAGGTTATTTCAGATGTTTTAAGATTGGTTAAACCAATTCTAAAATACCGAAATAATACAAATCATTAATGATTTTGTATTCTATGATTAAATTTTACCAACTTTTGACTTATTAGAATTATCTTATCGAGACGAACATTTTGGTAGTTGTTTTGTTAAGAATAGACCAATGGATCAAAAGTTATTTATTGCTAAATATTTTTGAAATTTAAATAGAAATTCTAAAAATCTGCTGATAAGTATTATCTATTATTTCTCTAATTAGAATATCTATAATAAACTCTTTCTATTTTAAAACTACTTTTATTAGTCTTAACTATTCTATC
>CAJVPU010002318.1:0-10837 GCA_910591775.1 Dentiscutata heterogama | reverse complement strand
ATAAATAAATATTTTTAAGTTGGGCCCTCATTCATAATTATTTTCAAATTTGGGTCCCGATGTGTAATTTCCCCTAATTTTTATTATTTGTTTGTTCTTCATTTTGGTCTGCATTCTCTTTTTAACTAATAGTATTTCACTGTTTGCACCTATCTTGTTTTTTTGTTGATTCATTATTTCGATAACTTAATTATTCTTCAGGTGTCATCGAAGTTAATTTTTTCTAGCGTCATTTTTTGCAGCCTTTTGCGTATAAATTCATTTGTGGTTTTGCATTTTCAATATATAGAGCTTTAATCAGTTTAGTAATCAGTTGCTTTTATTTCAATTTAAATATATCGACACCTTAATTAGTTTAGTACTCAGTTGCTTTATTTTCAATTTAATGATTGAATTGTTGATTAAAGGTTCTGCAGGGGATTGCGAAAATTTATCATTATTAAACATGGGCGGGAGCTGGACATCGATAAAATTTCTGTGTATGGTTAGAAAGTCTCCCCCTCCGCTCCAACCCAATTTTTTGAAATTTTTTTTTTAGTTTTCATTGTTATTTTTTTTTTTCCTATTCGTAATTGTTATTTTTATCTTTGTATTTATAGCGCTTTGCAAAAAGATATGGCTACATGATTCTGTGATGATGTTCAGGGAGAATTTCTGAGTTTTTAGATTGTATTTTGTTTTATATTTTCGAACGATTACGTTTATATTTCTTTTAAATCGATAAAATTCTTAAAATCGATGAAAGCTCCGATTCCTACACTACTTCAACCTGCAGGCTACATTTTTTGCAAAGCCCAATAATTCAATTTAAGTAACGAGTGTGTAAGTAGAATTGCATGTGAATTTCTGCCACTGCCACATTATCTAGCATTTGCAGTCCTCACTAACAAAATGTCCTTTTAGAACCTGAATTGGCCCTTCGATCCAAATAAATTCAGATATCCAGATCAGAGATTTTTACTCGGATTGGCCAAATTACGGACCTGGGGATGTGCCTAAAAGTTAGCTTTATATATAATATAATGCGGATTCAGTTTGGATTTGATAGAATCCGAATGGCTTATCAAAAATAAGATCGAAACACTAGATACAGTAGTAGATACTGTACGGTTGTATCAGAGTCTGTGTGGTACTGTAGGCAGAACAAAAGTGGCGAATTATGTGTTACTAATGGCAAAATCTTTGTAAGAGAGAGAAAAAATTTTCATTTCGCTGGATTCGAACTGAGTCCAATTAATACATAAGAAGTAGAGAGTGTTGGCTGAAGGGACCTATTTCAAAACAATTAAACCAGAAATATGAAATCTCTATTTTATGTTACGCAATTCTAAAGTTGTTAATTATTGTTGTTAACTTTAAGAGTTTTTTTGCAGAAAATAGTTAATTAATAAAGTCCGAAAATTTACCCGCCATTTAATTTACCATTATACATTATACATAATTATCATTATCCATCCCACATTTATCTGCAAGTTTTTCTTAAAATTCCGAATTAGTATTTACGTACTTCCGACTAAACTATCTACCATATAATCTAAGTATGCTATGCACATGTGAAGATCACTCCCAATTCAATAGTTAAATAGACCATTGCGGAAAAATTATCAAACGGCGGAGAAAATTACGCAGCATTTAACATACGTAACGTTATAAAACTCTAAGTTCAAAACCAATAACGTAATCACGTGGGTTTTTATAAGATTGTAGCACACACGTACTACCATAATATATACTGTGTGGAAATTCGGACCTAAATATTGTAATACCTAAAGTGTTCTTTCTGATTTTCTTTTCTTTTTTTTTTAAATTATTAAATATGACACAACAATTTATAAGTAATATATTTTTTAAGCAAAATAATATCAAGATTATTCCGCACAATTCTTTTGAAAATGATAGCACGGTATTGTCTAACAGTAGCTATAAAGTTTTCTCAACAAGGTATAATAATATTATGGTTTTAAACAAAGTTGTCTTTTCTCAAAAATACACATTGGAAAGTTTTATAAATAATGTAAGTTGTTTTTGCCTTATAAAAATATATTATTTACAATTGATATTTGTTGTTAATAAAAATGATATTTTTAGCATTATTTATATATCTGAATTTCTTTTAGCTAATACAGTATCAAAAAGTAGAATTACATGAAAACATTTTAAAATTCATCGGCATTGTTAAGCAAGATGTTCAAGAAGTTGTATTTTTTCATGAATATGCTTATTATGGAACTCTTCGTCAATATTTAAATCAACGTTTTAACATGATAAATTGGAATGACAAGTTACGCCTTGCGAAACAGCTTACTAGTGCTATTAAATGTTTGCACGAAAATAACATAATTCACATGGATTTGGTACTTCATTTAATTTTTTTGACCTTTTTTTTAAAAAAAAAAAAAAAAAAAATCAACAACGCAATACTAAATTATCCATTTTATTTAGCATTCTGAAAAAATATTTATTCACAAAGGAGATATCAAAATAAATGCTTTTAAATTTCAAACCAAAGTATCAGATAGATTCAAACACTTTCCATATATTGACCCTCAATGTTTACGAAATCTTGAAACTTGTAAGTTTGATAAAAGCTCTGATATATACAGCATTGGAGTTCTTCTTTGGGAAATTTCAAGTGGAACAATTCCTTTCAAATCAGAATTTCATTACAATTTTAATTTATTGAGTGCAATTATTCATGGCAAGCGTGAAGTCGCAGTATTTGGAACTCCTAATAAATATTTGAAAATCTATACAGGTAAATTTATTCACATTATTAAATACATAATTTAGCATTATTTATCTAATTCGTACTAAGACTTATTGTATTTATTTTCAGAATGTTGGCAACATCATTCATATCGTCGTCCAACTATTCAAAGTGTTTATAAAGATTTGAAAGATATTAACTATAATGATATAATTGATTTTAGAGAGATTTTTACTGGAAATAACATTAATGTAGATTGTAAAAATAAACTAGAGTTAGAAACCGAAAATTTAGATACTACAGATTTAATGAAGCACTGTACTGATTTATATAATGAAACAACTAAAGAGTTGGAATTAATCTCTGCAACAATTTCATCTCTTAAAGAAGCAAACCAAAACAATTTATTTCATTTATCATCTTTAAAAGAAACATTTTCTTCAAAACCTACTAGTTATGAAAATGTATTTCTTTATAATTTGAATCAATTATTCATAACTCAATTTAATATCCAAGGTGTTTCAAAAAATAGTACGTGCTTTATAATTCATCGCATAAAAAAATATATAGAAGATAATAACAAAACAGCAAATGAAACTTTCAATCAATATTATAATCATCAACATAGATTTTACTTTACAAGCATTATTGGTTTCCTTTATGAACATGGAATTGGAACAACCGTAAATTATTTAGAAGCAGTTAAAATGTATGAAGAAGCATCTAAAGACTTTAATTCAATTAATTTTGTAAATCAACACGATCATTCTCTTTTATCAAATAATTTACTAAGAGAAAATTTATTAAAAGAAAATCAACTTATTGGATTAATCTCTCTTGGTTTACTTTATCAAGATGGAAAGGGAGTTATATTAAATCAAAAGAAAGCTTATCAATTATTTTTAAAATCTGCTTTCAGGGGATCTTGTTTAGGAAAATATTATATTGGTAACTATTTATTTTATTATTATTATGACGAATATATTCCTTTTACTTGGTACTTAAAATCTGCTGAAGAAGGAAACGCAAGAGCGCAAATTAAGGTTGGATATAGTTATGAACATGGTGAAGGTGCTTGTAAAGATGAAGAAAAAGCATTCGAGTGGTATTTAAAGTCTGCTGAAAATGGTAATTACCTTGGTTATCATAATGTTGGTTATTGTTATGAACATGGTATTGGAACTTCTGTAAATAAAAGAAAAGCTTTCGAATTCTATACGAAATTTGCTGAAGGTGGAAATTGCTTGAGTCAAATTATTTTTGTTGGTGTTGTAAATTTAGTGTAAAGACTTTTGTAAATAAAAAAAAAAACTTTAGAACTCATTTTTCAATACACGGTAATTATTATTATCTTTAAAGCAAAATGCATTCATAATTTATATAAATAGTATTTTGGAATAATAATTATTGCTATCGTTAGCTTCGATGGTGCATGTTGTCTAGTACGCAGGTGTTTTTTTTTTTGACAAAACTTGCACCCCTAGAATGTGTGCCAAATTGCTGACACATTAACGCTAACGCTAATAATTTGCGTCAATTTAATTATCAAATAACTTTATAAAGTACAAATTACAATTATCGTTATGATTTTAATTAGGCGAAACTATTTTTTCAAAGATGCCTAAAAGTTATTTCTACTCGATCCATTTCTTTATTGATGTTATTGAATTAAGAGATCTATTCTAATTTTTTTTTACAGCCAAAAAAATGCTAATTCATCATAAGTTCTAATTAAATAACGAAATAATGAAGAACGATTTGCTTTAAAATTTGGGCAATAATTTTGAATAAATATCAAATATGCATAGCTAATAAAATATTCATTTTACAGTTTCTAAATAAATTTTTTAAACAAAAGAAGATTTCATGTAGCCAACTCTAAGCTAATTCTTAAAACGAATAAAGGGATGATATAACCTAACCATCAAAAGCAAAATTTTATAAACTTTGCTAATTCTATTTACAAAGTCTTTCGTACCTACAATTTACAAATTAAAAAATCTATAAATACAGGAAGCGTAAAATGGAAAATTTTATTTAAAAGGAGATTTTATGAACGTATAAATAGAAATATGATGCCAGAAATGAACAGTGGAAAGAAATGAAATCATGACATCGCAACTTCTGATTAAAGTAGACTGATAATGATAGATTACGCAATAATCAGCACGTAATACTGCTCATACATACCAAGCTACACGTATCATATGGGGTGTCCCATATTAAAAGGGCCCATCGAAAATGAGTTTTTATTAGATTCATGTAAATTTTGACACGATTGACATTTTTCAATTATAAATGAAAGCTGCCTAAGGCCAAGCACATCACGAGATTACCCGATAGTCACCTGTTACCTTTAACCAATCAAAATCGTGAAATTTGATTAATCCTGGATCAGTCCGAAAATCAAACCAAATGATTAAACTCAATTATCTCAAAATACGAGGCACTCCATATAACTGATAAATAACGATAAATTCCAGCTACATACGTTCCTGTTACTGTTTAATACAGTTTAAAAAAAATGAGTGTAGAATTTTTTAAAAAACTTTCAACAGATTATCTTGAACTTTTTGATGACAAAGAAGATTTTGATGTAATCATTAACGTTGATGAATCACAATCACAAAATATGAGTACAAAGGTATTCAAAGCACATTCAACAGTTTTAAGATGTCGGTCATTATATTTTCGAAATGAGTTGGCAAATGTTGATAAAGATAAAAACCATGTAAAGACGATAAAGTTAAAAAATATTCCTATCAAGCAATTTGAAATTAGGTTATAATATACTTAAATTCATGATATTGAAATGTTTTATATAAAATTAATATTTTAATAAATTTACATTAAGATATATATATGGAGGAATAGCTTTACTAGAAAATTATGACGCAACATTCATTTTTGAACTTATGATTGTTGCGTACAAGTTTCTTCTTGATGAATTGGTTCAATATCTTGAAGCTCATTTAATCAAAGCAGAATCTCACTGGCTTCGAATACACTTTTCTCGTATTTATCAAACAAGCTTTCAAAATAATAGGCTTCAGGAATTGCAAAAATGGTGTAATGATATTGTGGCAAAGTACCCAGAAAAAGTTTTTGACGCAGAGATCTTCGACTCACTTCAGGATGATTTACAAATGAAAGAAGTGAAGATTTGGAATTATGTTATTAAATGGGGAATTGCTCAAAATCCCGATTTACCATCTGATCTTGAAGATTGGTCACAAGAAAATTTTAAGGCCTTGGGAACTACTTTACAGAATTGTTTACCTTTTATACGTTATTTTCAAATGTCAGCAGATGACATTATTGATAATGTAGAACCATATAAACGTATTCTCGAAAAAAGTCTTTGGAAAGATATAAAAAAGCGATTTATGTCACCAAATAGACCAATTACATCAACAATACTTCCACCACGTTTAATTTCAACACCAAACTTACCATCACGAGAATTATTTTCAACAATTATTAATGATGCACATGCAGCAGAAATTGCTTCATGGATTGATAAGAATTATAATACATATTCAATTGCAAATAATCCGTATGATTTTAAGTAACTACTTCGTGAAAAAAATTTTACTGCTGACTCATTTTGGAATTTATGTGATAAAAAAGAAAACATACTTGTAGTCATAAAGGTTAAAGATACTGATGAAATTCTTTGTGGATATAATCCTATTATGTGGAAAAAATTGGAAGGTAGAGAATATTATAGTAGTTGTGATGAGTGTTTTATTTTTTCGTTAAAAAATGGCACTATACAAAATTCTATTTTAAGTCGCGTAAAAAAACCAAAATATGCTATTTATAATGATAAAAATTATGGTCCATGTTTTGGTGGTAAATGTTACGATTTCGATCTTGTTATTAAAGAAAAAGAACCATGTTATTGCAAATATAACTCATATGAAAAAGCAATTAGAAGTGTATCTGTAGGTGGAATTGGTATATCATATTTTTCGGTGGAAGAGTATGAAATATTCCAAATTCTTAAAAAAGTTGAATAATATAATATATAAGATTATTCAAAGCTTTGTGCATTCATTCCGGCATTTAAGGATGTCTCAATTTAGAATTAGCGCTAGTCTTCTGAAAATAATTGTACAATAAAATGTGCATGTTTCATTCGAAAAGGAAAACAGAGATTATGACATTTACTATCGATGTTGCTCCATACGTAGGTACCTGATTTTGATGGAAATATTAGGTGGGTCACTGTTTTATTAAGACCTACTGCACAGAAATAAATTATCAAATCACATGAAAAGCATTGGGTAAACATTAGGTGAACGAGAGTATTGTTTAGGGCGTAACTTAATGTTTATAATGTGATTTATGATCCCTGAATTAACTTTAAGAATGCACTTGAATTATTCCAATGCTTATAAGAAGCTTAATCTTTTTGTGCTGAAACCAGCTTTTATCCACATCTACATATTATATGTCACGGATGATCATGAAATCGGATGATGGTGAAATTTGGACCTAATTTAATATGAAATTTTAGAATTTTTTAAGGTGTATTATCCTAGCTTTTTTTTTTAGCGATAGGTTAGAATTTAGAGTTAGAGTTGCTTAGTGAAGAATTTAAGTAGATTTCAGTAAGGTTTATATTTTCAAAAGATGACACCAAATTTCACCATCATCCGATTTCACGATCATCCGCGATATTACGATTTATTCAAATGGGTTTATTACAAATTTACACAAATCAATAAAGACATTTAAGCAGTCTAGGAAATTGAATTAAAGCTATAAAGCGGTGTCTTGGCTTCAATAAGTGTAGAAAACTTTAAGCTTTATTAGCTTATTTAAATTTTCTTTCTGCAAAACGATCTTTTTTTACCCATTTTATCAATAGAGATATAAGTCTAGATTCGGTATTGGTGTGCGCAGCTCTCTTATTGACAGCAACATTAACAGATACAATATTAGCAGATTCGTTGAGATAACAAATTCAGCATTGGCAAAATTTGTCGATGGTATTGCTGACAATTAGGTTGATAATAACATTGACAGGTTTCTTATACTATTTAACCGTTTTTTGTAACAATAGCCAAGATTATCCTTCAGGCCATTATGATCTAGAGACCACTGACAGATGCGATCACATAATAGACACATATAATGCGACCAATTTTTACTATATTTAAGTAGTTTATGCTGCATTAGCGATGAATTTTAAGTGAATAATATTTGCACTATACGTAATTATCACAATAATAATTTGCGATCACACGATCGTTGTAATTGTTATGATATCACTGATATCAAATTATTGTATAAAGTTTTTGAACGTTAGTAATTGTTAATATATCAATATTTAAGTATTTAGAATGTTATAATTTTTTTCTTTAATTTTTAACAATGGGAAAAACCAAAATTACAGCCTTAGAACATATAAACTCAAATGATTAAAGAAGATTTTTATGAATCAAATGATAAAATGTTTTGTATTACTTGCAAAATAGTTGTTAATCATGCCAGAAAATCCATAGTTGACAATCATCTTAATTTGGCATCACATAAAAATAAAAAGAATGTTATAGAAGCATCTTCAAGTAATATGTATAATAAAACAAGATATTAATATAGCATTAGCCAAAGCATTTGCTGAAGCTAATATCCCACTAGAAAAATTTAATAAATTGCAATCATTTTTTAAAGAATATTGTATTGAAGGTAAATTAAATTTTTTTTTTGGTATTAAAGATAATCTTTGGTTATAACTTTTTTATTAGAAGTTAAGTTTTAGTTACAATGAGAGTACAACTAGCAACATGTATAACTTTTGGTTGTCTAATTTAAGTAGTTCACCTGGGTTCTATACTAGTCACTATATTTGCAACCTAACTAGAAGATTACCTATTTAAACCCTCTAGCTATAGCAAAGATACAACTAGCTATATATATAACTTTTGATTATTTAATTAAGTAGTTTATTCTAGATTCTACACTAGCTATCATACCTGCAATTCAACTAGAAAGTTATCTATTTAAACTTTCTAATTCTAATCTAATTCCACCTAGTAGAGTCTTCTAACTTAGCTGCCTAAATTTCATATATACCTTAGGACTTACTAACTCTAGACTAGTCTATTCTTGAGGTAAACTCACTAGAGTCTTCTATATTCCATTTTAGCTGACCTAGTACTACAGTTGCTAAAGCTTCTACTTGTAGTTGGGGTTATCTCTATTTAACCACTATACTCTTATAAGGTTTGCTTCAACTCTAGTACTTATATTCAGACTTTCATTCTTCACTAAATTCTTAATTAGTTTCTTTTTTGCTTCTAGCTAATAACTCAAATAGGTTGGTTGACCTTAGCTTGGCATTAGGTGCCTTCAGCCTATCTTCTTTTGGTATATACTCCTAGAGCATATATTTCTTTTCTCTAGTATAATAGTTTTAGTAGTCCATTTAGTAGATCCTTCTACTTAAGAATTTTTTGTTGCTTAGTTCTCTAATCTTGGGCCCCAATTTCAGATTTGGTCCTTCTGTAGTAATATCAAAAGTTTTTATAATATCCTTACTTGAGTTTTTTCAAATAGGTTTCAATTATTCCAGATTCTTGGCATTTATATGCCAAAGCTTCTATTCAAGATAGTGTTACCAAAATTACAGATTCTAGATCCAACTGATTATTAGATAATTGTTACTAAACACAGGTCTATTTTTTTGAAATTGTCATCTGTAAAATTCAAATTCTAGACCTGCTGCTTGGTAGAGTGATGACTAGACTATTTAACTAAGTCACTATATTCTAAAAATAAATTAATTTAATGTAGTTTAATATATATATTATTAAATATTAATTTTTAATTATACTGTAGATAATAAAATTATTAGCACAAATCAAATATACAAATATTATCTTGTACAAATTTTTCAAAATGAAGTAGACAAATTAAAAATAGTTTAATTAGTCAACTTATTTCAATTACTATTAATGAGACAACTGATACTTGTAAATATAGTGTTGTTAATATTTTATTTAATTTTTGCAATCAAACTAAGTTAATTAAAATAGAATATCTAGATAGTATTAATCATTCTACAATTTTACAACAAATATTATTAGCTTTAAATTTTTATAAAATTTCTTTTGCTAATATTGTTTTATTTATTAGTGATAATGCTGTATATATAAAAAAGATCTATTCAGATATATTAGTTTACTTAATATCTTAACTTAAACTCAATTGTTGTTTTGTTTATATTTTAAATTTATTGGGATTGCTAAATATATTTTAACAACTTTAAGCTTTTTATATATATAATTTCTAATATCAAAGACTCCTTTTTTCATTTTTCTGTTTGTAAAAAAAAATAGTTAGAATTTCTTTATTCAAACTTTAATTTATTGAAATTATTAGATTTATTTTTAGAATCTTCTGATCTAAGTTTACAATTGTCTCTGTTGTTTGTAAAAACTCTTTAAAATAACTAGTTTAATTTTGTTATTTAGATTAAACCATACTTCTTATACCTTCTTTAATTTTTTAATATGAAAAATATACTTAATGATTTTTTAAAATTAGTTAAAAAATTAGCTAAATTTTTTTCAAATTATGAAAATATTTTAATAATCAAATTAATTATTAAATTTATTTTTTTCTTTAAATATTTAATAGAAAAAATATTATATATAATATTATATGAATCTTATTTAGTATAGGTGGGAATATAAAGATATTATAAAATTATTTAATATAAAAAAATACTAACTTTAACTTTAATCTAACTATTATTTAAACTATAACTTTTATTCTAACTCTAACTATTTACAAATTTGTTTAAATTAATTTAAATAGTTATTTTTTATACAGTTGACCTTCTCAAAATCGGTATGCATGGCAGACAAGTTTTGTATCAGTTTTGAGAGGTTATCAGATCTAAAAACATAACAAACTATTAGATTTATATAATGAGAATGAACTTGGTAGATTAACTTTTTATCAGATTTGGCAGATTATCAGTTTTTACAAGATCGATTTTGAGAGGGTCGACTGTATTATAATCTTATTCCTTAATATATAGACCAATGCAGGCAAATTTGCCTGCATTTTTGCACTTTTTTAGCTCTGATTTACTTTTTTAAAATGCTAAAATAT
>CAJVPU010002317.1:0-10839 GCA_910591775.1 Dentiscutata heterogama | reverse complement strand
GGGTCTGTTAAGTAATATTTAGAGTATCTAAGGGCCAAAAATATATGAAATATTTGTATTCTTCTATTCGAAAATATTTTTTTTCTCTTAATTTTTGTTGTTTTGATGATCTACGGGAAAGAGTTCTTTTTTTTAAAAGAATAATCTTATTATATTATACTGTATCTTATATATACTTATTAAAAATAAATTGAAAAAATTACAATAATCTGATTTCTAATATAATTAATCTTATTTATGTATTGCTAGCAGAAAATAGATACAAAAAGTTAAAACTATTGATATGCCTATTGTTAAACTTTAAAATAATTTTTTTTTAGTATGTTTAAACCAAAATTATTAAATTTTAACAAACAATGATAATAAGTAATTCAATTATTGAAAATAAAGAAAACAAATACAGATTTGCAATATACTAAAAAGGATATTAATTATGAATTGGCATAAATTATTGCCCAAAATTAATGAAGTTGAACTATAAACAATATTAAAAATATTAATGTGGTTTTTAAAATAGTACAGTTCAGAACAGGATAAGACATCTACTTTTTATATAGTAGCTTAAAATCGTTATAACTTTTTTAAAAAAAATTAAAATAAAAATTCTTTTTTCAATTTTGTTCTTTTTTATCTAAAGAATAAATCTGAAAGAGGAATTTTTAAAAATTTTAATTTTAAAAAAGTTATAACAGTTTAAAATATATAGCTTTTGAAAATTTGGCGCTTATATATAATTTTATAAAAGTTTATATATAATTTTTAAGAAATTTGATTGGTTAATATTTTTTATTATAAATTTTTATTATAAATTTTTTAAAACTTGGCGCTTTTTGCAGTAAAAAGTAGATGTCTTATACTGTCCCGAACTGTAGCAATGAGTAAAATAAATTTTTTTTCTAATATACTTCTATATTGCATATACTGTACTTATATACTGGATTACACAGGTTAAAATTTGATATATCCTATATTTAAGCTATATATATCAGGTAGCAAATATGTAAGAATGATACTGGATATACTACACATAATCTACACATAGGCTAGGTGCTGGAAAAAGGACTGAAAATGACTTTTTTCAAAATAGATTTTTTCGCATAAATTAATTTAAAATAAGGCTAGGATCTTTTTTTATTTAAGATACAAAGATAGTTGTGTTAATAAAATTTTGCAATATAGTTCTTTAAAGTTTGTGTTTCTTATAATTAATTATAAGATTTACAATACAAAAATTGATTTTCCGGAGATTTTTTATTTTGTTATTTTCGGTCCTTTTTCTAGCACTCAGCTCACATATTCTACACTTTATAGAATATGTGTAAGATATATGTAGTTGGTTTGCAGATATGTATAAAATAATCTACATTCTCTCAAATACTTTGTATCTGATAAGTGTAGAATAGATAGGCTAGGTGCTACAAAAAAAGACCAAATTAACAAAACAAAAAATCTTCAGAAAGTCAATTTTTATGTTATAAATCTTGTAATAAATCATAAGAAAATCCAAACCTTAAAGAGCAATATAGCAAAATTTTATTAATATAACTACTTTGTGTTTTAAGTAAAAAATAGTCACAATCTTATTTTAAATTAACTTATATAAAAAAATATCTTTTGAAAAAATTGTCAATTTGGTTTCTTTTTGTAGCACCTAGCTCAGATATAAAATATATTAATTTTGATCTGTATTACCTTAGCATATTGATTGAAAATTGATGTTTAATATATATATGAGTATTTATTATTTGAAACAAAAGTAAATTAAGCATCAATATTCAATCAATATGCTAAAGTAGTCTGGTATATAAGTATATAGATATATACAAAAAAAATTTTTTTACCTATTTTTAACTACTTTGAAAACTACAATAATAAAATTCTAACTCTGCAATTAAAATATTTCTGCAATATTTTTGCTAAGTTTATCTAAAGTTTTGTTAAAATTTGAAGATCATTTTATATAAACTTTAATAATATTTTTTTTTCTATTTTGGATCACTTTATAAGATTTTATACTTGGTTATTGTTTCAATTATAATTATTATCTTGAATCAAGTATTAAATTTAGTAAAGCCAAAACAAATTAAGAATAGTAAATAGTTAAATAATAGTCTATATATAGAAAGTTATTTTACTAATATAGTTCTCTTGAGAAATTAAACCATGTTCTAAAAGGTTAATACAAACTCAAAGCCAGATAGATAAAAAAGTATAATAATATATATATATATATATTTTATTCTTTTGACAGTCTTGTTAGTGCTTAAATACAAATATTTATATGATAAAATATATCTATAAAAAACCTATTTCTAGTAAATGTTTTTTGTAATTGCAAGTCTGACATTATCTAGCTACAATTATTGCACCTAAATGTAACTTGTCACACTGGCTTATATATATATTAGAAGATCTTGTTAGCTCTGTCAAGAATTAAACCAAAATAGCTTTATTCCATTCTGTACTATTTCACTTACTTTTTCAAAAAATAACTGAAATACTTCTTTCTTCTGCTCTTGTAATTTTTTATTTTTATTGTTAACCAGTCTTTGATTAGAAGACTTTGACTTTTTCATATCTCTTACTGCTTTAATATTACTGCTTTTCTTAACTACTATACTGATTTTTTTTTTTTTTTAAGTAGTTATACTATTGGCTTTTTCTCACTTAACTACTGCTTTATATTTTCTTAACCAAATTTCATTATAGAATATTTCTTTTACTAATTGCAAGTAAGCTTTTATGATCTAGTTAGCCACTTTTATACTCAGAACAGTTTCGATAATACTTCTGTTACTTTATCTAGTACCAAATTACATATATAGCTTTCTTGATAATTAATAAATATTATATTTGTCTTTTCTTGAAGAATCTTTTTAAGCTTGACTTTTAAAAGCTTCTTTCTATTATCTTTGTTAAGCCTTTGCTATACTAGTTAGCTAGCGACTTTTTTAATATTAGTTCAAAACCTACTATAACAACTACACTCTATAAGGTGGCTTAATATTTCTTTTTTCTTATTATATGCTATATACTTATTTAATATATAAACTTCAGATTTTTTTTTGCCTAATACTAACAAGACTGATAATATATTGCTTATATACATAAAACAAAAAACCACCTAGTGGCTTGCCTCAAGAGTTTTACATTTTGAATCTGTTAGCTTCTTGTTTTCTTTTTATAACAATCTCCAGTTTCTTTATGTATCATTGGTCATTTCAAAATCTTTGACTGCATCTGATAGATGCCACTTTGCTCCAATCATCATATTTGTAATGATTTTTATAAAACCTATTGTTAGTATTTTAACTAGTATACTATTTCAATATACTATATAACTAAATCAAACATTTTTATCTAATCTTAAGTCAATACACTTATCATATATTGTCTCTTCTTTTGCTAATCTATTGGCTCTTTCATTTCATTTTACACCACTATGAGCTTTAACTTTAAGTAACTCTAATATAATGTTCTTGAACCTGCATATATTTTTGATCTTTATTACTAATCTAAAGTTTTTTGTCTTACTCTATGCTTTGATATCACTTAGAGCTTTTTTTACAAGTGAGACTTGCAATTACTACTAAACTATCTAATTTCATTACAACTCTACTATTATTAACTACTATCAAAACTATCATTAATACTGTAGCCAACTCTGCCTTGGTTAAAAATAGCCATCTTTATATCCTAATCTTACCTTCTGCTAATACTACTTTTTTCTCTTTATTTACTAAAACCCAACTTGCATCTATTTTAACTTTTTTATCTTTTTTAATTAATGATTTATCTGTATAGAAGATATACTTTTTTCTATCTTCTTTGCAGTTTTTTTCTGTTTGTTTATATAGACTTATTTCAAGCCAGATACTAAACTTCTATTGCTTGATCAGACTAATCTTGTAGAATTGCTTTGTCCATTTCCATCTCTTCAATACCTTTTGTATATTCTTTACTCTTCTTAGCTTTGTATCTTTTATACTCTTAAAGTACTACAGAGACTAATATGCTTAGCTCTTGTCTAGTTAATAGCAGAATTCTTAACACTTCTCTGATTTCAACCTATTATTTGCACCCTGGTAAGCTGCTTGGCTAGCTTAACTTGTAGTCTTTGCATTCTGAAAGTGTAGAATTACTGTCATCTTTAATTAACTCTATATTCTAATACTTCATTAATAATAATAATTCTTGCTTGTTTTTCACTTTATCTATTAATATATTGCTACCTGCTTTGTTAAACAGTATTTACTTGTATCTTTTTCTATTTTTTGATAACTTTTCTAGAACTAGCTATATTGCTATACTATTGTTTTCTTTCTGGATCTTACTTGCTAATTAAAGTTCTTTTTAGCAAACTATCTAGTAATACTTTCTTGACTTTTTCAAACTATTTTGCCTTGTGACCTTTAGAGCTTCTTAATCTAAATATACAAAACTTCTTCCAAGATATCATTGACTTGTCTTTAATATCTACTAGCTAATTGACAAAAAACAAGTTGTATTTCTAGATATCTCTATAGCTCTGTTTAAATGATTTTTTACTTAGTACTTCGTGAATTAGCAGTTCTGTCTCTTGTACCTGCCATATACTATCTCTTGAGTAAAGTTTTATTTTTAAATCTTTTGCTTTAGCTAATATTGTCTTTGCTAAATTGTTTTTCTATATTTATTTGAGACTATTCATAAATAACTCAAGCCAGCATTTTCTTGTTATCCTTACTAGTAAAAATCTATATTTAATTCTTATATTTGTTAATTTGCTAACCTGGTTCATACTATTTAGTCTGTCTTACAAACATGATAATCACTAACTAAAAATTTCTTAACTAAGTATTCTGCATCTTATATATATTATTATACAGTTCTAGATTTTTGCTAAAAAATCTAGCTTATTTTTGATTAGTTTGATTAATAGTTGGTGCATATCATCAATACTGGCTTGAGACATTCTTGTTGTCTGTAATATATATACTACTTTAGAAACTACATATATATTTTTTATATATATTAGCTAGCTATTTATAAGCTTCTTAAACTGCAATACTTAAGAGAGCTACTTTATGATGCTTTTTGCTTTCTTGATTACTAACAATTCTTTTATCTTTGTTTCAAGCCATATATCTAATAATCTTGTTAGTGTTTTTTTCTTCTCTGCTATTACTTGAACCCTATTTATTATAATATTTTTATTTTCTATTCTATGCTTCGAGTGTATTACAATGAGCTTAGTCTTCTTTTCATTAATTTGAATATTATTAAGCTTGAAAAAGCACTATACTATTTGTAATATCTAGTTCATTTGCTCTTTGCTTTCTGCTACTCATGTTGTATTGTTTGCAAATGCTACTACTGCTTGATGAACTATTTCTACTTTTATTTTGTTTATCTGTATATCAAGTATATTATTTTGCTTAACCTTGTATCCTAATACTGGATTATTCTGAATTTTTCTTAAAAGGGAATTATAAAAGATTCTCTATATTAAAGGCAAGATCATTTCCTCTTGCTTAATACTATTCTCAGCCTCAAAGGATTCTGTTGTATTAACACTAGTAATAATTCTTACTTTTCTCTTATCAAAAAGCTCTAATATAAACTTAATTATATCTTCTAGAAGTTTAATTCTCTGTAGCACCAGACATAATATTTTGCTTAAGACTAAATCATATACTTTCTTCATATGAGGTGGAGTCAATAGAAATGGGCCAAATTTATTAGATAAATTTGTCCCATTTCTATTGACTTCACCCCATATCTTGAAGTACTAACCATAGCTCTTTGTTGTTCTCTTTTGCATCTTCTCTTAGCATCTTTATAGTGTAAATTGTCTCTTTTGTTAAATATCCTGGCAGGCCTGTATAGTTTGGGCCTTTTAGTATATCTTGCTTAACAACTATCTCTACTATCCTTTTGTTAGAATCTTTGTTATACACTTTTAAAATATTTCAAGGAAAGCTATTGGTCTAATGGTATTTTTAATCTTCATCTTTTGAAATTGAATAAATTTGAACTAGTTTTTACTTTATAAGAATCTTGCTAGTTTTTAAACATAAGTTTGCGAATTTTCTGAAAAGATTATATATTAAAATGCTTATATTTTTAATTAGGCTATATTCAATTTCTAAAGCACTAGGTGCTATCTTGTTCTTTGTTTTATTAACTAAAAGCACCCACTCATCTAATGAAACTTTTTTTTCTAAGCTTTTGTACTACTCTTTTTTTACTTCTTTTAGTAGCATGTAAAATTCATCTTTGACTTTTTTTTCTGTTCTTGTTTTTTTTTCTTGAACTGTTTCTCAAAATATTCATGTGTTTTGTTTAAAACTACTTTTGGTTCGATATAAAGTATATAGTCTTTTGCTTTCTGTTCAAGTACTTGATCTATTTTTACTTTATTGGTCAGTTTATTCAATATGCCTTCTAGTATTCTGCCTATATCATCATTAATTCTTTTACATCTTCAGTTTGTTGCTTCATTTATTATCTCTCTTAACTACTTATCTTCTTCTAATTTCTCACATACTTTTATTGCTTTTCAACTATACTTTGCAGCTTGTAACTATTCTGTCAAATTATCATCATTGCTGTATTTGATTTGTCTTATATCTAGACCTTGTTCACTATTGATTTTTTTCCATTGCTTTATTAATTTCTTCTATTATAGTTAGATTTTTCTTTAGCTTTAAAGCTTTTTGTATCTCTTGTACTAGTCTATCAAGTATTACAATAGATTTGTATAGTGCTAAACTTTTGCATTTATGTTTGTTATTGTTGCTGTCTTGAATTATCTTTTTCTTTGATATATTCTTATTAGTTATATATCAGATTGCTTTTGATATAATATCTCATATTTTATCTATTTTCTCATCAAAACCTACTTGGAGCAGTTTGTCTAACTTATGATTTTTTTTTTAAGAATTTATTTAGATCTTTATAATAGTTAAGCCAGTTTTTATTTGATATATTAATATATTAAAATATTGTTTTTGTTATATCTTTTCTTCTCCTATTCACTTGACTATATAACTGTACTAAATGTTTAAGAGACAAGTTTGCTTATACAATATCATAATCACTTTTAATAACAAGTTTAGCTTTTGTAATTTTTATATATTTAATATCTAGCTACAATGTCTCAAATATCTATATTTGGTCAATTTTTGTACTTGTATTTTGCCTAACTATATATATTTTTTATGTTTCAGATTGTATACTTGAAATATATCACCAAAATTTTGACCTATAAGCTACTTGTGTAATAGTAAAACTTTCAGTATATTGTTCTCACTTAGACTTTGCTTATCTAAATCCTTGTCTATAATGTAATTGAAATTATCTATTATTATAAAGTGAAATATTAAACTCTTTTTGACATATTTGAATACAACTTGTTGTTGTATCTTTTGCGTATATTTCTTGTTATTAGGTGTTATATATACTACTATTACACTAAACTTAGCATCTTTAAAAAAAATCTAGTCTCTATTATATACTTTTCATATCTCGAAATATTCTCTAAGTATCTTTCTGATCTTGTACTTATAACTATTCTTACACCAGAACTCTTATACTTTGTTATTTCACTCTGTGTTCAAAAACCTTTGTATTTACTACTCTCTAAACTAAACTTAAGCTCTTTGTTATTTGCATTTGTCTCTGTTATTCATATAATGTCTATACTCTTAGTTTCTTGCTATTTAGTTAATATTCTAATCTTTAATCTATTGCTTCTAACTCTATTAATATTGTGACAAGCAATTTTTAATTTTAATTCATTAATACTATCTATTATAATATTAGTGTTTCTTAGTTTTGCTCTCTTTTTAACTTCTTATATATTGTTGCTTGTATTAGCTTAAAAAGCTAGACTAATCTTCTAATCATTTCTAAAATTAGCTACAAACTCACTAAAGCTAAAGCCTCTAGTTAACTTTGTTCAATTTTCTCTAGTTAACTAAGAATTTGTTTAAAGGTAGAGGGTATACAAATTACTTTTCATAGTAATCATATAGTAGATTATTTTGTAATAGCAAATCAATTGTGTCTATATATTATTTATATTGTACTATACAAGTAAATCTTGTACTACCTAAAAAAATTTCCTAATAACAAATCAAGTGATCATTATATGATACCCTCTACTCTTAAGCATAATCTTGAGATTTTGATCTACCAATTTGTTAATATTAGTCTGTTTTGCTTCTTTGCTATTTTGGTACTCTGCTATCATATTGTTGTTTTCTTTGTTTACTACTATTCTTTCTATATTTTATCTATCTTTAAATAGCCTTTGGTCTATCATATCCCTTTTGATATTAAATTCATATAATAGGACATTTAAATTTATATAATAAGATATTTTAATTTATACAATAGAACATTTAAATTCATACAAAAAAACATTCAAATTTGGATACACTAAAACTGAAATATCTCATGATCTAACGATCTAATTTTAATGATTTTGGTATCATTTAAATCATCTCAATTAGACGATTTGAATAATACCAAAATCATTAAAATTATTTTGCTAAATAATGAGATATTCTGGTTTTTGTGTGTTCAAATTTGAACATCCTTTTGTACGAATTTAAATATTCTATTATACGAATTTAAATATCCTGTTATACTAATTTAAATATCTAATTGTATGAATTTAAATGTTCTGTTGTACAAATTTAATGTCAAAAGAGATACATTTTCTTGTCATATAGCTTTCACTTTTGCTTTCATATCTACTTGAGTAGTTTTTTTTGTTAATTAAATATTACTACATTAGCAAAATATATAAATGTAATTTTACATAAGAAATTACAAATCATAATAATGTGCAATAATTAAAAATATAATATTATGCAAAATATTACAAAATATTATATAATATATTAAAAAAAATTTTAATCTATATTAGAAAATTTTGAATAAATATGAAACAATTCATAATACTTTGAAAAAATTCAAAACAATTTAAATAATTTAAACAAACATTATAAAATAAATAGCATAGTAATTTGAAAGTTGTAAAATTTAATTCATTTTGAATAAATTTAATTTATTTTAATTTATTTAAATAAATAAAAAATACTAAAGAGTAATATACTAAATTTTTATAGTGAATTATAGTAAAATAATTCAAACTATTTCAAAATAGTTCGAATTTTACTAAATATATAAATTCATATATATAATTATAATTAATTTTATAGCTTAAAACTATAACTTATTTTATTTAAAAAAAAATATATATAAAAAAAGTAAAAATATTGCTAATTCTAAATTAAAGAAATATAAAAAAAATAAAAGAAAAAACATAGCATTATTCAAATATAAAAAAAAACAAAACAAAAAAAAACTTTTACTCATTATTATCTATATCATCATTTTTTTTTCTTTCTTTATCATTATTACCACTTGAAAATAAAAAATTAGAAGGTAAGAATTTAGAATTCTTATCTTCTAGTTCTTTTTTAGCTTTTTGGTCTTTATTAGGACCCTGGATATTTCTCATATAGGTCATATTTTTTTTTTAGCAAATTAGTTTGAATTTGGACCAAGGTCCAAAATTTTTTTTTGGTGAATTAGTATTAATTTAAATAATGGTCACATTTTGAATTTTGGTAAAACGTTTAAAATTTCACATTGTCATATTTGATTTTTTGGTGATTTATCCTTTTTTTGGAAGAGATTGCTTAATAAAAATAAATCAATCTCAATTAAGTAAAAAATGTGTCAAATGTACTTAATAGTAACTATTCTATACATACTGAAATAAGCATATAACAATTTTGTTCATATAAAGCAATAGCCATATGCAAGTAACTTACTATTTTAATTGGGCTACATCATGAACTTTTTTTTATAAGATTACTAGATAATGAATCTATATAATCTTATATGACTAAACATAATACTTTAAGAATTCTATTGTTATTTATGTCATTTATGTAATGCTATATAAATATATGGACCTTTGAAGTTAGTGATATAACACTAACTTAAGTTTGAAATAGATTGACACGTAAAAAAAAGCTTGAAATAGTTTGGACATAAAAAAAAAGTTAAAATAGTTAGGCATATAAAAAAAAAGTTTAAATAATCTAGTACACAAAAAGATCATAAAGTTTTTATAATAATAAAAAATTATATATATATAATAACTAGGCTAAGCTACAGAGAAGTGTTTTTATAAAATACTTGTTTTTTGTTTAAGAATAAATGAGGTAGAAACATACTAGAGCCCACTTAACTAGTAAAAAATTTTGTGGAGCTATTGTTGATAAATGCACAGTATTTTGTGTATGTGAACAAAAAGTTATTCTAGATAATGACTATAATGAGAAAGGCTTATCAAACATTCTAAAAATTCAAAATGTAAATTGAATAATGAAAAAAAGCAGCTTAGATTATCTGGTCTGTTCTCAGTCTTACCTAACTCTAAAAAAAGAAAAAAAAATTCTCTGTCATCACTATCATCCTTACTATCTCTTCTATCATTTTTGAACAAAGCTTGTTCTGGGTTATATTCTAAACAAATTAGTTCTTATATTAATAGAACACTATCTATATATGAAAGTGCACGATGACATGAAGTGATTGGAAAAGAGATGTTCCCAAATAAATTTCCAAATAATATGAAATTCAATTCTAAAAAACTTAATGAAAAAGAAATAATAAGATTTAATTAACAAGTAATGGTTGAATCTGAATAGTTTATTGATCACTTTGGTAAGTTAATTATAGCAGAATTAAAGCTATGATTAAAATTAATTATTTACTTTGTTATATTAGAACTACTTAGAATTTAACTATTTGGCTTTATAATTGTAATATTAG
>CAJVPU010002316.1:0-10843 GCA_910591775.1 Dentiscutata heterogama | reverse complement strand
TTCGTTTTTTAAAAAATATGCTCATAAAGAAAATGTGCTTATATAGGAGGTGACTATAGAGAGGTCAGACTGTATACCTAAAGAAACTTCTTACAATTTTGAGCAGCAATCTTCCAATGTCGCATTTGTAGGATGGGAGATATTAATGTTTTCAGGGCTTTATTTATTTCTTCCAAAATTGCATTTAATTCTTGATGCTGATTAAAAAGTCTGACCGAGAAATTATGCAATTTTTTTCCACAATATCTCGTATTACTGGATCAAGCTATAGAAGTTGTATTTCATCAGCAATTTCTATTTGGTGATATATCAGATGTCTTTGTGCAAACTATATTAGAGAAAAAACCCTTTTTGCAGCTCTCTTTATTAATGGATTATTTTCTCTGATTGCCATCCTATAATTAATGATTGCCTGTAGATAAATAAATATCTTAAAAAAAAAAAAAAAAATTAAAATATTTATGTATATAATAAACCTAATAAATATTATAATTGTAGAATAAAATACCCAGGTATATCAGAAAATTTTAAACCTTGATTATAATTAGTTGCAAGCAGTTAATCAATTATAATCAATTAATTTTAAGCAATTATTATTAGTGGAAATGATAATAATTGATTTAAATCAAAATCGATAATAGTTGATTATAATTAATTGAATCAATTATAATTAATTAGTTTTATCATAATTAATAAAAATCTTTATCAGTACTGTATAATTGGCAAGGTGATAGTAATTGATTAAAATCATCAGATTTTAATCAATTACAACCAGTTTTCAAAATTTCCTGATGACTATTTGAGTACCATTGAGAGGGTATTGTAAAATATTTAATTATTCTGGGTACTATACTAAGAGGTATTAAAATTGAAATACTATTATTAATAAGGAGTTTGTATTTAATCATCTGATTATAATACCTAGATCTATTACATCAAGATTGCTAAAAAAAGAAAATAGTGGTATTATACTAAGGGATATTTTAATTCACAAAATATATTTATCTGTTTGAATTTGACTTAATAAAGTGCATTATTTTGCTCTTTTACCCAAGACAAATAACCTTCTACTGATGAATTAGAATCATTTTTAATATATAGCCACATTAGTTCCTTGACCATAGCCTGGTGATAAATGTTACAGACCGAGTTCTATAATTTATGATGATTATAGCACTTCTTGAAATAATTAAGTTAATTCTTAGTCTTATATCCTTGTAATATTGCAAACTGTTTAAGATTGATATTTCTATAATATTTTAAATATTAAAAAATAATACAAATAAAAAAAAAAAATCAAAAATTTGAAAGTCTACTAATTTAATTCTACATATGCATAAAGCATATTCATTTCCTCATGTAATTGCCCAGGAACAAGAACCAACCATGAAAATTTTTCTTTTATTTTGGCTATACGATAATACAGAATACTATCACATGTTACAACTGTTTATTTATATGTTCTATTTTTAATTCCTGTAATATACTCAATATTACTATAAAAAGAACTTTTTCAATATTAGCAGTTGTATTAGGATTAACATCAAGGAGATCAGGGATAAAGATTTCTGGAACATTAACTTCTTCATTAGTAAGTATCCTTTGGGTGATAATAATTCTTGGTGTGTTGGATCGTCAATATTCCTTTTCAATATTATATGACCTAAATACAACTGGTTTGTCTTCCTTATTCTTAAATTCTTTATCATTTTCAACATTTTTGCTAATATAGGTAGTTAAGACTTACAATTCAGGCAAACTTGCTTTTGGTTATTGATATCCTTTTTATTACAATTAGAGCATTTCTTACTACAATGATTACTTAAACCTATGTTAAATGCAAGCAAATCAATTATGTTAATTATAGGTAATTTTTCCTCACACAACAGATCAAGTATTTCAGAAATATAAGCTTGTAATTCTTTGTTCATGACTTCTTGTATTTTAGAAATAATATCGAAAAGGCTTTCATATTGCATCTACTTAATAAATCAAAAGCCCAAGGATTATTAATAGTATATTGAATATTATTTTGAGAGTTCATATTTAAAGCAACAAAACTGATGACGATATGAAATATAACCATATTAAGCCCTCGATCTAAATAATTTTTTTGACCCCTTTGTTCATTATTGAATACTAAAAATAAAAGACTCTCTGTCAAATCTTTATTTTTTTTATATAATTTTTCTTGCCAATTCTGAAAACTAAAATAACTTCCCAAACTTGTAATATAGTTATCGACATTAATAATAGTTTTTGACTGTACAATGGAATACTTAATAGCTAATGCTATGAGATCTATTTTCAATACATATTTTTCATGTCTAGAACCATATACCAAATCAATAGCTATAGTCCTTTTAAAAAGTTTTTCTGCACTTTCAGAACCTGTATTAAGATTATTATTTGTTAGTGTTTCAATAAATTTTACAACAACCTGATTACATTTACTTAGCCATGTTTGGGATATAATTTAATAAATTTTTCAAAAAAAATCTATTATTATCTCTAATAAGAGATTCAACTTCATAATATAATGAATCTCATTCGAGTAGTATGATATCAATAGCAGCCTGTATGCACTTATGCTGATTGCTATACAGTATAACCTCGATATAACGAAGCTCTGTAGCTGGAGGTTTTCTTCGTTATATCAAAACTTTATTAATAGTTTCGTTATATCAGGGATAATTTAAACATAAAAATTAGAAATAATCTTCGTTATCATTATATTGAGGTTCGTTATATCGAGGTTATACTGTACCAAGAATTTCACTATTTGGTCAGTTGTACATTTGCATTGTGTTGTTTTTAAAGTGAATCTCTTAGCTGATCTACCGCTTTAAGACATTCGTCTAGCTGATTATTTAATCTGATTATTTCTTGTTTTTGATCCTTGACTTGTTATTGCAAATCAAGAATAATATATTCATTATTTCACGCTTGATTATACTCTTAAAACTCTTCAACCCTTTCAAACTCTGATATTTGTTGGGGCATATTAATGGTGGATATCTCATTATAGAAACTAGAGATAAGAGCAGAATCTGCAATGGAATTATCAACTCAGGGCTTTTTGCTTTTATTACTAGTAGGATAATCTGAAAGCTTATTATAAAAATAGTTAGTAGATACAATTTGATTATAATGAAATATACAAATAAAATAATTAGAAAATTGATGCTCTCTAAATTCAGATATAAAATTCTAAAATAATTCAAGTTACTTAGCTACCATTGGTCTATTAGCATTCCTCCAGTGGTTAAAATTTGACATTTCATAGTGACTTAATTCAAGATCTTTGTATTTACTAACTAAATCACTAAAGATGCAAGAAAGATCTTGGGCTTTTGCTTTTGAGGCTTGTTTAGCTAACGATATTGTTCTTAAGTATTAGTTAATTTTTTAAAAAAAAGTTTAATATATAGTTAGTTTAATAATATATTTTAATATAAAATTTTGCATTTTTTATATCTTATTTACTTTTTTAAAATTATGGATTATGAAAAGATTTTGACAGATTATGAACCTAAAGTAGTGATTAGACCTGGGTAGGTGCCATCCAGCTCACTTGCAGATAGACAGGTAACCTGTGAACAATAATTGCAAATATGTCAATTGCATGATAATATTTTGCACAAGACTTCTTTCAAAAATAGCTTTATATTAGACTAAGAGTATACTCAAGCACCTGCTCAATGAATTAGAAGTAAATTTTAAAAGTTATTATTTTGATGAAAAAACCCACAAGATACAAACCATCTTTTTTCTTTAAAAACAAAAGTTGCTCAAGAATTACATTTTTTTACATATCAAGCATAACAAATGAATTTTCTACTTAATCCAAAAAGTTAATATTTTATTTTTAATAGAGACCTTTAAAACAAATAATTGATGCCTTGATTTGAATATAATAAATACAACTATAAAAATACTGCTATTCCATTCTTATTTAAATTTAAAATCTTTTTTAATAAAGAAGACCTGAACAGAATGGTTTTGAGTAGATGTTTTTATATAACAAATAATGAAGTTATAATATAAATTTAAACCTGGCAAAATTATTAAAGAAGGAGCCAATACAACTGAAGTTAAAGCTTTGGCAATTGGTCAAAAAGAATTTTTTTTATTAGTTTTTTTTTAAACAACATAGTGAAGCTTATGAAAAATAGAAAGAGTATGCTTGAGTGTTTAATTCTATAAATATCGTCATTAATTATGATGCTTGAGTATTATCATAATCAATTGATCTTAAAAAAATCTAAAGTAAAAGCTTTCAATCTATAAAAGGATAGTTTCTGATTTGACAATCCCGATTTAATTTATTAAAAATTAGAATTATACCATTTTTTTTACTCTTTTAATAACAGTTATACTTATTATGCTCTTATTTCTTGTGTTGACCTGGCTGGTTTTGAATAGTTTACTTATTAAAAAAGGGCTTAGATCTTTCTTTCACATATGGCTGTAGCTTTGTGCATCAGTCTAGTTGGCTTTTAATGAATACTAACTAAAGTAGATTAAATATTAAAAAAATCCTTTTAAGTTAATTAGTTTTCTATCTTTGGTATAATAATTTAATATTAATCATTACACATTTGCCTTTTGTTCTCATAGCTCTACCAAATTTGACAATAGCTAAGTAATTAATAATAACTATTACAGAGAAATAATTAATTGTAAATAAAATACTGTAATAAGTTATGCACCTTAATTAGATGAATAAAATTTTTTGAAACACATCAAATTGATCAATGATGCTTTTTCAGATTAGATCAAAGAATTTAAAAATCTATTACCACATTTGTATCATTGATTTATTATATAGTATATAAGAAATAGATTCTGTAATCATAACAAAAACCCTTTTTTAAAAAAATAAATATAATTTAAATAAATAATTAAATCGTATATAAATAATCATTCTTTAATATGAATAAATCTTAAATTCAATTGCAATTCAAAATAATTTGTTATACTTTCATAAATTAATTCAATTATAAAATACATTCGATCTCTTTTGCCAAATCTCATTTGTTAATATTGCTCTCACAATAAATCGTATCAATGGATCCTGAATATACCTCTGATATTAGAAATATTTCAAATGTGAAAACTTCTTCGAATATAGAATATACTTCAGATATAAAGCTGAACTTTGATTCTGAACATGCTACTGGTGCCAATTTTCAAAGTAATATCAATACTGCCAGAGAAAAATTTGTAGAAAAATCTATAGATGAACTAAGTACCAAAAAGATTCAAGTCAGATTTAATAAACCAGATAATTCTAAAAAAAAGAAAAAGCTATGTTTGGAAGTACTTCAAAGAAGAAGAAGAGAGAGAGAAAGATGTTTATAAAATAATTATTCTTACAAAAGGTGCAGAAAAGTATGTAGAAAAAACTATAAGCATGACAGATCAACTGGAAACATGAAACTGCACTTACGAACAGAATATAAAATCTTTGCACCAAATGAATTAGAATCAAATTTAGATGAAAAACATTAATTAAATATAGCTGAAATGTTTAAGAGAGTAATTCCACATAGCGAATCTAAACAATTAGGACTAAAGTGTGTTACAGCTAAATGGTTAGTTACAGATTCTCTTCCCTTTAATGTTGTATATGAAACGGAATATCAAAAAATGATAAATTGAATCGATCCTGTATTTATACCACCAAGTAACAAGTATATTAAAAAAGAAATTGAGATTGCTTATCAAAAGGGTATAAAAGAACTTAAAAACTTACTTTCCACTACTTGTAAAACAGCATCCATAATTACTAACTTATAGATAGCTCGAAGTAATGATAGATATATTAATATAACTCTTCATTGGTTAATACCTAAATTTAAGATATGTGAAACATTACTCACTGTTAAAAAAATTGATTATCTACACACAGGTAAACAGATAAAAGAATACCTAAATATGAAAGTTGAGGAATTTGAATTAGTTAAAAAAATTTTTTGCATAATAACAGACAATGAAGCCAATATGAAAAAAGCTATAAGACTTTGGAATGGTATAAACCGGCTGCTTTGTATCGCATATACAATCCAACTCATAGTTGTTTAGGCCCTAAAATTTATACATCCATATACCAATAAAATTCGTAAGCTCATTAAATTTTTTTGATCTTCAAAGCAAAGTCAATGTCTTGATGAGATACAAGTTACTTTAAATTATCAAAAAAGCATTACAAAGCCTATTATTCGAATTTATGATTCTGAAAATATTGATAAAGACTCACCTGAAAAAGAAGAAAGTGAAGAGTTAGAAATAAATAAAGAACCAAAATTTATTTTGTATACTATTGAGGATGTAAAAACATGTTAGAACTAAGCTTATTAATCTTGGCAAAGGCTTTTAAAATTACGTCTGGCAATTGAGTGACTTTTGGCAACATTACACCTAAAGAATGAAGATGGCGCCAAAGAAGATTCTAATAGATTAAAAAAATATATGCTTGAAAATAATGAATGGGAGTTTTTGAAAATGTTAATAGGAGTATTTGAGCCTTTTGAAGAATTAACAACCTACTTTAGTAGAATTAAATATACTACACTTTCAGTTATCAACCCAAGTATTAAAGCACTGAAATTTGAATATGCCGAAGATTCTCTACTAAATCCAGAAGATTATGAAGAAATTATTAATTTTAAAAATAGTAAATAAATGGCTTAAACCAATTTATTAAGACCTAATTATAAGCAGCTTTTAATTTTTTTTTTTTTTTTTTTAAAAAAAAACTTAAATAAATCATCAGATGACAAAAATTTTGAAAATAATAAAGTGCTATTCTTACTTGAACAAACTATCTCAAAACTTAGAAAAATTATCTATAACTTCCTTTAGCACTATTGGCAAGGCTTGGAAGATATTAGATTGATTTCAATCTTACTAGATCCACAATTAAAATTGACAGAAGTATGGGGAAGTGAAACATGAGATGAAGCAACTAGTAAATTGTATGACGAATTTAAAAATTGGAAAGACACAATTACAGCTAAAGATTTGAAAGAATCTAATGAGAAAACTAGTTCAACACCTGCATCTCATTTTATGAAAAAAGTATTTGGTGGCAGTAGTTATAAGGATAAAAGTAAGATAGATGATAAAACTGAAATTGACAACTATTTAAATAAGTCAATTGTATTAGTTTTACCTGAAACTGCTGATATTTATAGTTGGTGGTGCAAAAATTAGAATATTTTTCTCACTTTAAGTAGAATGGCTCATAAATATCTGTCAATTCCTGCTACTTCTATTTCAAGCAAATGGCTTTTCTCAGATGCAGGAAATCAAATTACTCCTAAAAGAGTTCGCCTATTACCTGAAATAATAAACAAATTATTATTTGTAAAGCGAAATAGTCAATATTTAAATATTTGGTCTTAAAGTCTTTTATCTGAATGTTAGAAATCTACTTAGTATTTAATATTATCTGTAACTAAAAAATATAATATATTCATTTTTTTTTTTTTTTAGTATTAAGGTAACCTCTATAGCCGGGGCTTTTTATTAGATAATTAACAATGTTTACAATTATGATGAGGGTATAACTAGCCACACGTACAACTTTTGGTTATCTATTTTAAGTGGTCCGTCTGAGTTCTACACTAGCCACTATGCCTGCAATCTAACTAGAAGATTACCTATTTAAGCTCTCTGACTTTTACAAGTGAGAGTATGACTAGCCATACCTGCAACTTTTGGTTGCCTATTTTAAGTAGTCTGCCCGAGGTTCCACACTAGCTACCATACCTGCAACTCAACTAGAGGATTACCTATTTAAACTCTCTGATTACAACCGGCCCGCCATCTCTTACCTAATCAAGGTGTAACTCACTATTCATATGCTAGATTTTGTGACACCTATAGATTTCGCACCCACCTTAGAACTTACTAGCATTAGCTAGTCTATCCATGAGGTAAACCTAACAGAGTAGTACATGTCTCACACATGTATTCACCTGCATATTCGGTAACTTCTTCCTAATCTAGTACCTGTTATGTTGCTGCCACCGGGTTCGTATCTCAAGCTATCTTTTAGAATACTGCCATAACCTGATCCGTATCTCAAACCACAACCTTCCTATTTTAGTAGTTGTTATGTTCTCCTGCTCTTGTTTTGGGTTCGCACAACTCCAGCACCTACATTCGAACTTTCCTTCTTTCCCGGATTCTTTATCGATCTCTCCCTTACTTCTAGCCAGCAACCCGGAAGGGTTGGTTCATCTAGACTTTAGGTGCCTATATGGTCTTTCTTCCCTTGGTACATGCTTGCAAAGCACATGTCCTTTTCCTCCGGTTTGGTGACCCGGCGGTTCGGCTGGTATGTCCTCCACTTAAGGACCTGATCGCTTGGTTCTCCGATCTCAGTTTTTAGTTCCAAATTCGGTCTTCCTGTAGTACTGTCAAAGATTGCACTACCTCCTAACTCGGGACTTGCCAAACGGGTTTTCGGTTCTTCCGGTATCTCAGATTTATTACGCCAAAGCTCACATTCTAGATAGTGTGATCGAGATTACAAATTTCTAGATCCTACTGATCGTTGAATAACTATTAACCTTATCACAGGGCTATTTTTCGAAAACGTCATCTGTGGGATTCAAACTCTAGACCTGCTGTCTGGGGATGCAACAAATCCACCACTTCACTAAGTCGCCACACCCAAAATAATTATTTAAAATATTATTAATTGAATAAACTCTGTATCTTTAGTTACAAAAAGCTTGAGAAGTAACAACTAACTAACTATACTAGATTGCTACTAGTACTTAGCACAATTAAACAAAAATTTAATAGCCAAATACTTGTGATTAAGTTAAATATTAAAAAATTACAAATTAATCAATATTATATATACATATATATATATCAGTCGATCGAGATGTCACGCAGATCCCCGTGATTAAATTTTTTACTATGAAATTTGAGTGATCGACACCCATATGAAATTTTTGATTTTCATAGTAAATTGCAACAGTAGACCATTTTCAATCGTCATTTTCAGGGGTTTTATAAAAGGAAACTGTGTTCTGGACAACGTGAAATGATTCGACAAGATAAATAATTTATTATCCATATGTTTAAAGTAAGAAAAATAACAAACATGAAAAGAATCTTGTCTTCAAAGATGCCCTTTTGTTTCATAATCTATAGTAGTATAGTAATAGCAATCTACTACAAAGAACAAAGTTACCTGGTAAACCTTTGTACAAAGAATTAAAACCACTTAACAAATACAAACTTACAAAACTGTTAAACCAATTTTTAGGGTATGAGTGGAGAAAAAGCATTGGCTGATGCATATTGCAAAAACACTAGTTAACCTGGAGCAGAAGAACAAAAAGAATTAGCCGGTTCACTTTGCAAGAACACCACGGTTGACTTCTTTGAATCTCAGCTAAAGAATAAAGTTGGATCTGAAGAACGAAAAGCGTTAGTTGATTCACTTTACAAAAACACCGCGTTGACTTTTCTGGAATAATAAACTTGAATCAGAAAAGCGAAAAGCGTTAGCTAATACACTTGGTTGGAATATAATAAAAGTATTAGCCAATGCATTTTACACAAACAACCATGATGATTTTTTAAAAATAATCAATAATCTTAAGATATTTTAGTGTAATTATAGATTTTATTATAACAATTATATTTATTCTATATTAATAAAAAAAATTGTAATTGAATATAATTAAATAAAATTATTAAATATTTTATTGTTATTAATAATGTAAATGAATTGCCAATTATAAGTATAAATAATTGTTTACTAAACTATTGAACTAAAAAATTATATAAAACGCAATAAATTAAACCTGAAGATTAGCGGTTCTAATTCTGATACCATTTAAAAGGCTTCGGCTTCGGTAGGATTTTCAGTGAATATCTTTTGAACTTCAAAGATCTCTTCAATTTAAAGTAAGGCTGGAATTATTATGACGCGTTAAGGCATTCCATTACCAGATAGTAAATCATGTCATAGGTAGTGGTCTCATTTTACATCACGACACGAGATGTCTTTTATTACGCGTGGTTTAATCAAATCACTTATCGAATGGGGTGAAAAAACGTATAATTTTTAATTCCCTTTAATATTTGAAGCCTATAAAATGATGTATTTTCGTGATTGTTAACAATAATCTTCAGATTATATATTTTTAATAAAAAAATAAAAATCTTATCTGTTATTTGTTATATAAAATTTCATAAACCCTAAAAATGGAGTCCTTATATAATGCTTCATTCGATCCTGAAAAGGAAGCTCAATCCGATTTTAACAGAGCGTCAAATACTAGCACCGAACAAGTGGACGATGATGCCTTCACGTTTGATTGGCATTCGTATGAGAGAGTAAAGGAAATAATTCTATCTGATGAAGAAATAGATGATGAATTAATTGAAAGTGATGAATCATTCGAGAGTAATGATAATGATACGGAAATAATTGAGGAGGAGCATGACATGCCACTTCCTTTTGAGGTTGCACATTCTACAAAATTTACAAATTGTGTTGTTATTGATAATGAAATCAGCAATAAGTCAACTGAAATTCAAAAATGCAATAGTGTGGGGGTTCGAAGCGTAAATCAATTATCAGACATGTGGGAGGTCAACTCTCAAACTGTAAAAGAAGTTGGTAATGATGTCGCACGACTAGGTATTTGTATGCGGCATTACAACTATGACCTAAAATATTTATGCCCAGGCGTAAGAGACGAACTATCTACAGAAGAAAGTATGATTATATCACGTCGCTGTCTTCTTTGTAACAAAATAAAATATTTTTTTACAAGAGGTATAACATGTTCATCACATACCCGAA